>JAQZBX010023138.1:0-31054 GCA_029593785.1 Cabassous unicinctus | reverse complement strand
GACTCTTTCTGTGGGCCAGGGATTAAGCTAACCACTTTACAGACAGAATGGAATTCAATCTTCACATGCAAATGAGGGAGGCTCTATTACACCCATGTTCCAGGTGGGAAAACCAAGTCTGCGGTTGTAGCTCAAACAAGCAGTGGTGACAGAGGTGGAATTTAAACCCAGGTCCAGAGCTCAAGCTCTCGAGCCACCATACTGTCTCTCCCTTGACTAGCTATGCATTCCCAGGTATCTTCCAGAACAAATCTCCCTGCAGGAGAGACGGCTGCTTTTCAAGATCATGATACCTTTGGGAGACAAATGTCACCATGGTGCCATCAAGGCTTTCAGTCACTTTCAAAGGCAAGCCACACGCTTTCCAGGATCACAGTGCCACTGCAGGGTGGGGGTGAGTTGTCTATTTGGGGGCAGGCTTTGGGGTACACAGCCTCCATTTTGGGACAGACTCCAAGAGGATTTTTAGAGCCCGGAGTCAGATCTAATGGTTGAAAGGCAGCAGCTGGAGAAGAGGGGCAGACAGGCCAGGCAGACAGGCCAGGCTGGATGAGAGGTGGGTTTTGCAGGAACCTGGCCAGGGTGAAGCAGTGGCACGGAGAGTCTTCAGGCTTCCAGGGAGCTTTAAAGAATGCGTAGGTGTGGTCTCCACTCTCAGCCTCTGGTTTAGCACTCCTCCATCCCAGCATCTACTCCCAGTGTCTTTAACTTTCCTCCATCCTCAGGTCATTCTGATCTGCACTCCTATTTAAGAAACTCTGCCCTGGAGGTTGTGCTCTTAGGGAAGGCTCTCTGCCTGTACTGTCCTCCTGACTTACCACATTTCATGGCCAAGGATTTTGGTATTGTCTCCTGCTATTATTCTTTTCTTCCACAACACCTTCCTGGGCTCATCAGACAAAGGTAGATGTCTTTCTAGACATCTTCTTCCACACCTGAACGTTCAGCTCTTCCAAACCACCACACTTCTTAGGGATCCCATCTCTGCCCCTAAGTCTGCTCCCCCTTCTTGGGTCTTCTGTCTCAATAAGTGGTACATCCATCCCTGCACACACAGTAAGGGAAGGCACCACATATTAGCAATTAAAGCAGTCAGCCCCCTGGCTTTGCAACATGGTTCCACCACTCCCTGGCTGTGTTGCCATTAGCAAGTTACTTAACCTCTCTGAGCCTCGGTTTCTTCATCTCTAAGATAAGACAACAGTAGCCTGCATCCTTAGGTTGTGGTTAGAAGTCAGTGAGATGATGCATGTAAAATGCTTGGAACAGCACCTGCCACATAGTAGGTGCTCAGTCAGTGTTCACCACCCTCTCCCTCACTCCTTGTATCCATCCATCACCTAGCCCTGTCAATTCTGTCTCCTACACATCAAATCCATCCTCCTTACTCTACCTCCACGGCAATCCCTGAGTGCAGGCCCCATCATCCTGCCCCAGGACAGCTCTAACTGTCCCCCGCCCCCACTGCTCTCGCCGCCTCCTCTCCTGGCCTCACCCAGCCTGTGCTGCGTGCAGCAGCTGCTGGGGCCATCCTTTAAAAGCACGAATGGCGTCATGTCACTCTGCTACCTAAAACCTTCAGTGACTCCCCATTGCCCTCAGGTTAAGGCCAAAATTCCTCAGTGTGGCTTTTCACACTGTGCCCGGGCTGTCTTGCCATTGTGCCTCTCCCACTCCAGTAAACCTGAAACCTGCAGTTCTTCCAATCCACCCCCCTCCCCTTCCCTCTCTCCTCAAGGTTGTCACAATGTTACAGTGCAGATCCTTCTGCCTGACCGGCTCCCCTCTGTCCCATCCTGGCTTCCCCTGACCCCCTCCTACTCATCCTTCAAGCCTCAGAGGAGATGCCAGAGACGTCACTGGCTTGGCCACAGGTTCTGAGGTCAGGTCCCTGGCTCAGCCGCACGTCTCCAATTGCAGCAGGCACCATGCTGGTTGAGAATCACCTCTGGTTCCGTCTGATTTCCAGGCTATTCCAGGAACACATTGTTGCTTGGCACCAAGTAAACAATAGGTGGCTGCTCCCGTGTCCTCAAAGCCGTCACTATCGTCATCTTGCTCTATGGCCAACTCCTACCCTCACCTCACGTGTGCTCCCCCTTGTAAGTCATTCGTGTAGACTGATTTCATCCATGTCCCAGTGCCTCGCTCTCCCCATCTCTACGTCTTCTGCCTGTGACTTCGCAGCTCTCTGCTCAAAAGAGGTGGAGCATTTCGCACTCCGTGAACCTGGACTGGCTTCAGCCAGTAGAATGCAGCGGAAGTAACAGATGCCAGTCCTGAGTCTAGACCTCCGGACGCCTTACACATTTTTTCCCCCTCTACCTTCATCATGGAAACACGCCCGGGCTAACCTGCAGAGCTGAGCTGAGTTGCCCAGTTGTGCCCGCTCAGGCCATTCAAGAGCAGCCAACAGCCAGCCACCCCTCCTCCCGCGCTATGATTGGGCACAGCCAAGACCGCCGAGTGACCTGGCTGATCCGTTGATGTCCCCCAACACATGAGGGAGCTAAACTCTGCGGACTTGTGGGCCAAACCAATGTTTATTGTTGTGTGCCACTGAGGTTTTGTTTGTTATGCAACATTATTGTGGCAATAGATAACTGATACAGAAGTACCGAGGGAAAGGGCAAGTTAAGTCTTAGAGGAGAATGTTCCAAGGCCTTTTGTCTTTTTGGAGTGATGGTTGCCAACCTTGGCTTGCACTTTCTCGGCTGCCCACTCTGCTCAACCCAGGGCCCAGCTAGGTCTGCCAGCACACCTGCACTCTGCCTTTCTTCCTTTCCTCCCAAACTGCTGTCTGAGACACAGCAGCATCTCTGAGACCTGCAGGCAAAACCCTCTGCAGGAGGCGGAGGCTGCTCCCAGTCAGCCCCAAGCGACAGGAAGGCAGGTGGAGGCTGAATCACCACAGCCCCCTCCAAATCCCAGTGCCTGCCTGCACCCCCATCCTGGAGCCTGCCGGCCCTGTTTAAGGCTCTCAGCGATCCCTGGAAAGATTTTCCCACAGGGCTTCCTATTCAAGGCCCTTTGGGGACTCTTGCCACTTGCCCCGGCTTTGCCTCTAAGATTGTGCAGTCAACCCATCTCTTCCATGCAGAGTAAACTGTCCAGGAAACTCTCTGGTCTGACCGTGTCATCTCTTGGTCACCACTTCTGCCAGCCTGAGCACGGGTGAGTGCCACCTGCCCATCCACAGTCCAGGAAAAAAGGGAAGAGAAGGCTTTCTAGAACTCTTCACTTCATTTTACAGCCTTCCTTTCCTTCTTTGAAGGAGAGAGAGAGAACAGGCTGGTTTCACGTAGGCTGGGTTTTGCACCTGTCTGAGACTAATCTGGAAAAGTCTGGCCGTCCCCAGCACTGTGGTGGGAAGGAGGGAACCACCCAGCATGGCCTCACCATCTCCTCAGCAGGGAGCTGGCCCAAACGCTAGACACCCCAAAATGTTAGCCAACCCCCAGCCCAATGGTAGCCCCAGAGCACATTCTGAAACAAAAGAGAGGTGTCCTTCAAATGTTCTCATATGTTTTAAAAACCACTTGGACAGCTGCTCCATTCTGATGGAATGTGGTGAGAAGAGCTGACCACTCCATGGGAAAACCAAGGCCTTTGCCAGGGATGGAGTGACAGTGTTTCTCTCCCAGGAAGATAATGGGCTCAGCTAGCCTTGGGCATGCCACAGAGCAAAAGCAGGCCTAATACCTATGACATGTATTTGCTTTTTAAATACACAATAACAGAAAGAAGAAAACTAAAGAGGCCCACACCCTGGATGTCCTTCCTTTTATACTTACAAAAATAAAAGTAATATACACAAATGATCAGAATATTAAAACACTATCAAAAGCATCTTTATACCTGCTTTTAAAAATGCACTCAGAAAGGACCTTCCTTATACCATCCTGGGTCATGCTTTTTCACTCAATGAAATGTCTTGGAGATCTTTCTAGACTAGCATAATCAGCTTCTGCGTTCTTTTCTTACAATCCTAGTAAGAGCTAGTAAGAGCTTCCTTTTTTGATCTCTTACTCTAGGCCAGGTTCTATTCCAGTGACTAACGTGTTAACTCATTTAATCTTCCCAACTGCCTTCAGAGGTAGGTACGACTACACCCCCATTTCATAGCGGAAGAGACTGAGGTCCAAAGGGGTTATGCCCAGAGTCACATAGCTAGAAGTGAAAGGGCAAGGACTCAAATCCAGGTGACAGGGCTGCAGAGTTATGTTCCTGGTCAGTTTGCATCCTGCACTGGGTGGCCTTCTATTGTATAGTTAAACCATAATTTATTTGACCAGCCCCCTATTGATGGACATCCAGGTTGCTTTCACTCTTTTGCTATTATAAACCGTGCTGAAGAGATATTCGTGTGTGTGTTTGTGTGTGTGTGTCTTGCATATAAATACAAGGGTGAGTCTACGGGGTAAATTCCTAGCTATGGAATACATGGCTTAAAGATTTGCACATTTCAAATTCTGATATGGCCAAATTGCCCTCCAAAGAAGTAGCATCGATTCACATGCTCACCGTAATGGATGAGAGGGCAGGGAAGAGCCTCTTTTGAAGTGTGCACCCAAGAATATTATAGGAATACCTGGGAAAGCTCACAGCTCTCCTTTTAAAAAGCTGACTTCTCACATTCTGCAATACACTGGCCACCTTGGATGAGCTACTTAAGGAGAGCAAGGGCTTGGACCAGGAGCTGGTGGGGGTGCCACCCCAAAGCCAAGCTGGTGGAGAAACTATGTGAACCAGTGGTGTGGCAACTGATGGGCACCAAATGCCAACGGTGCCGGGCTCCTGCCAAGCTTGTGAGAAGCTGCTGCTAGTTTTCCCAGGTGAAAACAGCAGCCTTCCTTAAGGATAACTCCAGGAGGATCGTGGGTAGCTCCCAGCACTGCCATCAGGCTGGAGGTGAGAAGGTCCGGGTTTGAGTCCCAGCTCTGCCATTACTTTGCTATGTGACCTTGGTCAAGTACCTGCCCCCACTATCTGTGTCCCATCCAAAAAAGAGAAGGTTGTGCCAGGTGCTGGGTAACCTCCTTGTAACCCCTCCATTCCGTGACTCTGTGGTTCTGCCACACGGGTAGGGACTTTCTGCAGACCTCTTTTACGTGGACCCTGAAACCAGACTGCCTGGGTTCAAACCTCAACTTAGGGTCCTATTAGCAAATTACCCAACCTCCCTGACCCTCGGGTTCTTCATCTGACAGTGGGGACACAAAGTTATGTATTAGGCTTATTGTGAGAATTAAAAGAGAGGAAGCATATAAAGTGTCTGGCCCTTAGTGAGTACTCATCAAATATTAGCTATGACAGCCAGCACTATTACTATGGTTGCCATGATTTTCATTTCTTTGGTACCTGGGGCAGAAGGATGCTGGCAAAGGCCCACCTCCTCTTGGACTCCCACTGCCTGCCTGGGTGGTTTCCTTTAGCACCTCCAGCCTTGAAATCCATCCACAAAGGAAGCCTCTGTGTTGTGTGCCCCTGGCATCTCAGAGAGCTGGTGAGACTTGTTTGTAATTGTGATTATTTGTAGATGTTGATAAAGGGTTTAGGGGTCCCCCAAGGAGGGGATGCTCCAGAAATATAAAGAGGTGGGCATACCTTTCCTCACATCAATGTCTTTGGGATGCAGCCAGCTCCTGGGGGCAATTGTTGGGCAGGATGTGGAGGGATCCCCATACTCTGGCCAGGGTTTGGGAGACCTGTGGACCTGGTGACCTTGGGCAAATGGCTGTTTTCTTTGAGCCTCAGCTTCTTCATCTCTACAGTGGGTTTAATATAATTGCTTGGCCAGGCTATGGAAGCAGAGGTCACATGAAAGTGCCTGGCACAGTCGGTGCTGAGTAACTGTTGAAACTTTCTTTCCTCCTGTCTCCAAGTTCAGGCCCAGAGCCTTGACTTGGCACCATGGGGAGTCAGTGAGAAATAGGAGCTCCCAGTCCAAGGGGTAGGCTGAGCCCTGCCCTGCCCCTGCTGAGCTTAAAAGCTTTGGTGGTCACAGGTGGCATTGACCTGACCTTCTCCAAGAAGCACCTACGGCTCTGCTGCTCAGTGTGGGCCTTGGGCCCAGAGCATCAGCATCGTCTGGGACCTGGGACCCCAGCCCTCCCGAATCCACGCATGCACTCTGGCAAGATGCACTCGGCCAAGCCTGAGCAGCACAGGGTAGGGCCCTGTCGTTGTCCTCACCCTTCTGGCTCCCCAGTATCATGGGGTGCTGCCATGGGGCTCCCCTCCCCTGGGTCCCAGGCCTGGGCAAGCATCTCCTCAAGAAGGCAGTGAGGGATGGAAGGGGTGTGGCTGCCAGAGACCCAGAAAGGGGGTGGGAGATGCTCCTAAAGGAGGCTGCCCCAGGGCAGGTGAATCTTCTGGGATGGCAGCCCGTCCCTTTCTCCACCCCAGCTCCCAGATGCAGGTGACCTGTGGGGACAGGAGGCAATGTTGTCACCTTAGCAAAACAAGCCTCAGAGGTCAGGCCAGCAGACCAGAGCTGCTGCTGCCCCGGGACGTGTCTCCCATAAGCTTCCGCCCACGCCCCTGCCCCCTGTCTCTGAGGAAGAGAGGCAGGGCGGCCAAGGAAGCTGGGGCTGGTAATGAGGCAGAGCCACCCAACAGCCGCCCGGAAGGCGCATTGAGGACGTCTGCTTGATCCCACTTTAATAACCTGCCAGCCCGGGTGGCCAACGCCGCTCAGGAACTGAGGAACAAGAGGGCCATTTCTTATTATTTTTAATAAAGAGCTTCTTATAACCAGCTCCATCAGTGCTATTAACATGCCGCATGTTTAATAAGACTACGCGGTAACAAGGGGGCTGTCTTGTTACTCATTTTACTCACTTGCCGAAGAAGCCGGAGCAGCTTGCAGCCACATCCATGCACACACGCCAGCGTGCACCCTTGCGGGTGGAGTCGGACACACGTCTGCACGCAGCTTCTCACCCACATGCGAGCCAGCCACGCCCAGGGCTGAGCACGTGCCTACACCCTTACCCACGGAGGCCAGGGATGCCTGTGCACATGCCAGCACATGCGCACGTACACGTGTGCTCTCACCCACGCATGCCGGTCGCACACAAAGCACATCTGTGGACCTGGAAAGGGTGTGCATGGACCTGGCCCAGGAGTTACACACACACGTGTGTTAAGGAAAGCGTGCGTGCGTGCCGACCAGGGGGATTTTCAGAAACAGGATGGCTGTGGGTTAGCAAGTGACTGTGGGCAAGGAGAGGGAGAGAGGCGAGGGGGAAGGACGAAGCCGAGAGGCTGGGCAGGGGTGGGTGCGCCACCCATGTGGAGTCAGGAGTGGGCTCAGGACGGGGCTCGAGGGGTGAAAGTGCTGCCTCTGCCTCCTCTTTCGGAGATGCCCCATCCCACCCCCAAGGGTCTATTTCTGGATTGCTCTCGGATCTAAGACAGACAGACAGACAGAGGGGTAAAGTAAAAGCCGAGGCAGTCGCTGGTGGAGTGTCCATGAGCCCCGGGCCCTCCTCCAAGCCCCGTGTGGCTGCAGCTCACTCGAGCCCTCGGCAGCCCCTTTGAGGCAGCTAGTGACTGTCCAGCTTCCGTCAAGGAAAACGATGCATGGAGAAGGCTCACGCAGCCTGGCTGAAAGGTTGGCTTTGCAAGCACAGAGCCTCAGCGCTGCTATGCGGACCATTCCTCCAACAGAAAGAGAGGCGGAAGAAGAGGAAGTGGAATGAATGAAGAGCTGGGGATTCAGGGAGGACAGAAAAGAAGAAGAGGAAGAGCAGGGAGAGATGTGTGTGTGGGTATGGGGCAGGGGTGACGTGGGGCCCAGAAATCTCCAGTGGGACTGACAGGATGCGTGCCGGGCCATTTATATTAAGTGTCACGTTTAGTCTTTGCGTCACCCTGGGAGGTAGAGATCCCTGGCCTCATTTTCACATCTGAGGCCTGGGACGTTGTGGAATGTTCCCCAAAGGACGGGGCAGAGCAGGCATCCCCCAGGTCCGCTGGCTCCCTTGGTGGGGACTTGGGGGCCTGACCACGCTCCTTCTTCCTTGCTGGGCGGAGCCGGAGAACAATGGGTCACTATCTTCCCTCTGAAAGGGGCAGCTGGTAACGAGCCACTGTCAGCCCTCTCGTCCCCGTCCTCTGTGTAGAATACAGAGAGAAGCTCGCGCTGAGCGGGAATAAAAAGGAGGAGAAGGGCAGGAGGGAGACAGGGGAGGGAGGTAGCGAATAAAAGCATCGACGTTTGCAAAAGAACAGACAGCGATTTTTGCCTTCTGATCTGTAAGCCTCTGGAAATTGGGGGTCTGCAGGGGTCCCCCGTGAGGCCATTTTAATTCTGGCCTCTCTGCTCCATGCGGCTTTCTGGAGCCGCCATGGATCGGGCTCCCTAAAGGAGACATCGATATGCCCGGGAAAGACAAAACGGTGAATCCCCTGCCTTCTGCGGGGGCTGGGAGGAGGTGGCGGGAGGCTGGGGAGCGATCGACGTTTTAATAGCTGCACTCAGTGTGGCCACTGGGCAGCCCAGGCCCAGACAAAGGCCCCAGAGCCTGCACATCCCCCACCCCAGCCTCGTCCCCGCTGGCTGCTTTCCTGGGCCCGGTCCGAGGTGGCCTCACCCCCACTGGGCCTTCTGAAAGGTCAGAAGACACTGCCCTCCAGGATGAACTTGGGCCTTGAACTTTAAAGGAGGCCGCCAGAGGCTGTCGGGAGCTCTGTGCAGAGCTGATGAAGAAAAGCAACTTGGATGGGGGTGGGAACTGGGTGCTTGGGGGCAAAAGGAGGCCCCAAGGCATAGCAGCACAAAGAGGGTCTGCGGGGCATTGCCTGCTGGTCATCAACTTCGGGGTCAGGCGGAGCTGTGGCAGCCCCTCGGGCTTACACACTGACCCGCTTTCCCAGCTCTTAATTCCCCCCCCTGCTTCCCAGACCCAAACAGCATCCACCCACTCAGTGGATTGTAATGGGCATCTCTTAGGCAGAGCCCCAGGACCCCCGTTATTGCCCACTGTTCTGAGATGCATCCCTATCCGAGCTTGGCCGGCCCCAGCAGGTTCCAGACAAAGGAAATGAAACAATGGTCAGGAACATGCTTTGTAAACCAGAAAAAAGGACTGTGCAAATGTGGGTTATTCTAATTGCTACTCGGAGGGAAGCAGTTTGTCTGCATGAGTTGGCTCCTACTGAGCTATAACTGCGATGTCAGGCACAGGGTCCATTCCAGGCACGGGATTAAGCAGTTTGCATACAATGATCCTAAAAGTTAGGCATTACAAGCTTCCTTTTACAGGGGGAGAAACTGAGTCTTGGCCAGGTCGAGCAGCCGGTGGCTGAGTCCGGACTGGAGCCCAGGCGCCGGGAGGATCCGGGTCCCTCTCTGCAGCCACTCCCTCCTTCCGCCCTGGATACTCTCTCTTCCTGTCATCCGTCCCCAGTCCTGTACTGGACCAGTGACTTCTAAGAGTCCCTAGATTTACTGCTGCTTATTGTGGCAGCACCTTTCTCGGAGGCTGTGCAATTTCTCCCGGTAGAGCACTGGAAGACGGGCAGTAATGACGGGAACTTGTCTCAGCAGGCCCCAGACCGAGTGACCTCAGGGCTGCACCCATAGACCCTGCTGGCAACACTGAGTGTGGCTTCGTAAGCTCGGTCGCAGCAGCCCAAGACACCAGCCCCGGAGGTTTCTAGGGGGGTGGGAGGGAGAAGAAGGGGTCCAAGGCCAGCAGGAGAAAGTGAGCACCAGGTGGCCACCATCAATGGGTGAACCCCTGGGTGACACTGGGTGGCCCTCCAGCCACCAGACACACACAGCATCCACCTCCCTCATCCAACTCTGGGGACAGCAATGGGAGGTGGCAACGGAAGACCACCCAGAGCCCAGCCTGGGAGTCGGACAGACTCGGGTCCAATCCCAGTCCTGTCATGTTAGTGGTGTGATTTTAGCAAGGACTTCCATCATTCTGGGCCCACTTAGGACCTCAGTTTCCCATCTGTAAAATGAGGATGTTAAGACTCACTCCATAGATATTGACTCTGACAGACCTGGCATAGCACAAACATTAAGTACATGATAAACACTAATATGGGCAAAGAATCAGCTTCAAGCTGGGCCCCTGACATGGCCTCCGGAATGCCTCATCTCACCTTTGGAGAGCAGGGCTAAGAACAGGAGCCATGGACAACGGAAGGCCGGTCTTGGGGGCCAGGAGCTCCTGGTCCATGGGCAGAGGCTGGCTGGCACCTGGAAGGGGTGCTTCGGGGGGCCTGCAGGGAGGAGATCAGGGTGACTTCCGCAACCCCATGCTATCTTCATGACTCTGTGATGTCTGAATCACCTCTGTCCTTTTCTTACTCTTAAATTGATGGCAAAGCAGCCTGTGAATGTCAATGTCTGTTCAAATGACTTGGATTGGATCAAATTGAAGACCAGGGCCATCCAGTGCAGACGCTAAGATGCAGGGTCCACAGCAGGGTCTCGGCAAATACTTTGACTGGTGATAACAATGACAGGACAGACCCGGGTGAGCGCAAAGAGTGACAGCGAGCAGAAACCATTCTTCCAGGTCGGCATAAAGGTCATTTATTGGACCCCTGCCACCCCCTCAGCACTGGGTGGGCACTGGGGACTTCAAGATGAACATGGCAGAGCCCATGCCATGGGACAGAGGCAGAGACTGATCGTTCTGGCAGTTCTAGGTAAGGCTAAGTCTCTGATAGGTAAAGAAAACTCTGGAGCCAGAGAAGGGGCATCTACCCAGCCTGGAAGAGTTGAACCAGACCCAAAGGATAAGTAAGTTAGAGACAGTAATGGCAGAGAAGGATAAGTGAGATGTTCCTTGTAAAGGGAAGGAAAGAATAAAAGGGAATGAAGAGAAAAAAGACATGATCTACAATCCATCTACCTTGCTTCCCATAGCGCTCTAGAACTTAGCACACTGCGTGACAATTGTAGGTGCTCATTTGTCGAATAAATAATAAAGCTAATGTTTACCTACTGCTTGTTAATTTAATCCATGCAACAGCCCTGTGAGGCAGACATTATTCTTACCCTGATTCTGCAGATGGGAAATAGAGGTACGGAGAGACTAAATAACCTGCTCAAGGTCGAATAACTTGAATAAGCTAGTAAGCAGCAGAGCTGGGATTCAAATTGAAGGCTCCTGGCTCCAAAGCCTATAAACTCTGAATTGCTCTGCTATAGCATGGCCCTACTATGCTCCCCTGCTGCTGCTGAGCAGCACACTGTGTGCAGGAACCACAGACAGGAGGTGCAGGGAATAGGTGGGGGATGAAGCCAGAGGGATGGTCAGGACCCAAAACCTGCGCGGAAGGGCTACTTCTTGAACTGCATTCAGGAGGCAAAGGCAAGCGTCTCAGCAGGACGGCGAGGCTGGACAGAGGTTCAGACTCCTACACACAGCCTACGGGGGTGGGACAAAAGGCCCCTCTGTGTGCCAATCGGCAGTGGAAAACAATGAACTTGGTGCTGAGAGCAAAGCATCACCATCCACATGCAATTGCACACATTTGCTTTGGCCAAGGAGGAGAGGAAGATTCATTCTTAACTGTAACACACATATTTGAAAATCCAACAGGGTTAACTGAACACTGTAAAATCAATCAAACAACCCCAAACAAACTGAATTGGTAATGGTGAAGCTAAACTAGCAGGCATTTGTAATTACTAAGCAAGGACAGCAGCAACTGAAAAACCACAACTTACTCGAGACCACCCTGCTGATTTGCTGATAACAGGGCACCCTTCCCCTGAACTGGGGGGATTTCCCCTCCCTGCGGGAGCACGTGTACAGTAAGGTCTATGCAAGCCCATCCGGTGTGTTTGGGAGGCAGCCAGACCTCTGAGAAGAAAGACAAGGAGAGCCCTGAGTTTATGAGCACCACATTTTGGTCCCCGTTAATAATTCACTGAGCAGGTTAGTAGTAAATAGGTTTTAATCTGCTGTCAAAACAGAAGCTCCCGGAAACCTGATCCATTCTGCCTGGAAGACTGGGAGCAAAGCTCCGCAGTAAGACTCCATTCATGGTCCATCAGGCGTCAGTCAGCCACAAAGCACACCCTGCAAATCCCCGTGCTGGAGAAATCCCTCAGGTCCACCACTCTCCGCCCTGCACCCTAGGGCTGTCCGGCATAGTACAGGCCCTGATACACAGAGACCAGATTTCAACACATCAGGCACATCCTCATAAGAGATGTGAGCATTCTCTAAATCCATATTTTCAAATCTCAAAGAAGTTAAATGACAGCATCCAACAAATCATGTTCCAGCCAAATGAGTCATGGACAGGGAGCTAGAGGACTCGAGCTCCAGGCCCAGCTCAGCCGCTGAGCAGCTAGTTTGGCGATTTATCTGACCTCTAAATGTGCTCATTTATACAATGGGCCACTAAGGTTCTTTAGGTCTGAGTTCCTATGGAATATTTTCAATTACATGTATGTTTCCTTCCTGTTCACTTCCCGTGTTAATCTACTGCTGAGTAACAAATTCCCACAAGGATTATTGGCTTAAAACAATGCACATTCATTATCTCGGAGTCTCTACGGGGCAGGAATCCAGGCACAGCTTAGCTGGGCCCTCTGGCTGCAGTTGTCTCAAGGTTCATCCCGGGACAGGTCAGTTTCTAAACTTACCCCACATGTGGTTGGCAGGACTCGGCGCCTAGCAGGCTTGTGGACTGGCTGTTGTCCAGAGGCCTCCCTTGGCTCCCTGTCACGGAGGCGTCTCCATAGCGCAGTTCACAACCTGGCACCTTGCTTCACCAAAGCAGGCATGCAAGAGAGCGAGAAGGGTCTGCCAGACTTCTGCCACCTAATCTCAGAAGTGACGTCTTATCACTTTTGCTGTATCCTGTTTGTTAGGAGTGAGTCACTAGGTCCATCTCACACTTGGGGAGGGGATCCCACAAAGACACGAGTACCAGGAGTTGGGGAGCATTGGGAGCCATTTGAGAAGCAGCCTCCCGGGCTTCCACTTCTCCATCTTTCTCTTGACCTCACGAGGTCATCTGAAACCACGGTTCTCACTCTTGGGCTGTTGCAAGGTGCTCCGTTCAGAAGGTCTTGCCAAGTGGGAAATGGTGATGTGGGAGGACGTGAGGTAGGTCAGCCAAAGCAAAGCCTTGGATAGAAGCACTGGGGAGAGTGATGAGAGGGGAAATTGACAACAGATGTATCCCCATTCCCACTAATGGCAGTTGCTTCAGCCAATTACTCCGTGGGTGCTGTGTCTTCGTAATGCAAAGAGCTGGGGAGAAAAGGCAGTGCTTGACGTGCATTAGAGGACAGTCTCTCTCGTGCTCCTAAGATGTCTGGGTCTTCAATCCTCCACCTCCACGTTCCTGGAGCCCTGGAGACTGGCGTGGCCGCTGGAGCAAAGCCCTGCGTTCAGTCGGTTCTGTTGAGCTCCATGGATATTGACACCTTCAGGAGGAGGAAAAACAAGAAGGTTAACGGTGAATCCCTTCCTTTGTATAGAAACGTCACTTTCTTGTCGGGGAGAGTTTAGGGATAAATCCTGGTATCTGTGCCCTGTGTGGTTGTGCCCTGTGCTTTGTCGGATATGGAAGAAAAAACAGGACACATTTCAATGGTCTTGCCCCTTGTCTTCCCTAAGACAAGCGATATGCAGGAGCTGGAAACTGAGGGTGCAGACGGCTAAATGCAGTGGATGTGCCCGAGAGCCACGTGACAGGTGCAGACATTTGCTTACAGCTGGAAGCCCAGCCTCGTGTTTTGGCTTCATGACAAGGGCCTTACCACTCTGCAGTCCCTAAGGCAGGGCCTGGGTAGGCCAGGGCTGGGCCCAGAGCCAGGCGGGCGGGGCCTTGAGGATGCACAGTTTCAGGAGGCCCTCACTCGCAAGAGGGCAGCGCCATCCTGCCAGCTGGGGCCTCCTTTTATCTTGTACCCCGGATGCCTCACCGGCCTCACCCTACTCCTGGCCCTGGGGTAGACTAATTGTGTGATTATTTGTTTCCGTCTATACTGGAGATTCCATGTCTGCTTTTGGTCACCAGTGTGTTGCCAGTGCCTCATATGGAATCTGGCACTTATTTATGGAATGAATGAATGAATGAATGCATGAATCAGTAAACTCTCTACTGGGAGAAATTCTATTCGTCTGTCAAGACCCAGCTCAAAGGCTCTTCCTCTCTGAAACCTTGTCAATTGTCCAGGCAGCATTAGAGACCACCTCTTGGGTTCCCATTGTACCCTGGACCCCCACCCCCACCCCCACCACAACGTGCTCCGTTAAAGTGGTGTAGGACGGTGCTTGAGAGTTGTCCTGCCAGGGTTCACATCATGGATCCATCCCTTCCTGGCTGTGTGACCATGACCAGTTTGCTCAACTTCTCCATGCCTTGATTTCCTCATCTGTGCACTGGGGCCAGCAGTGGTTGTGTTGTAAGGATTTAAGGTGTTAATACGTGGGAAGTGCTTGGAATGATGCCGAGCGCGTAGTACGTGCTCAGTGAACGCTAGCTACCCCTCATCAGCACACTCCCCACCCTGCACTGTAGTTATCGACCATGAATGCCTCAAGGCCAAGGCCTCTGACTTACTCATTCCTGTACCCCCGTCCCCTGTATTCATTTAATGGGACACTGCCGGAGCACTGGGTCCAGAACACAGCCTTGAACTCTGAGGCCAGCACTGTAACCTTTTCTCTTCCCACCTCCATTTCCCACCACCCTGGCCTGGTACAGACCCTTTGGCCCCTGGAGACCCCCAGAGGGCTCTGGGTCCCAAGGACCCCCTTTCCACCCTCTCATTAATCTTGATTAGAGAGTCCTTGCACTGGAGTTAATTTTCTTGTAGATGCATATCAGTCATGTAGCAGGGAATCTCTCCTGAGCTAATGAGGAATCATAGTCTTGCCATATTATTACTTAGTTAATTAGTACACAGACTTCATTGGGGGGGAAAAGGTCAGGGAAGATACTGGCAGAAAAGGAGAGAGCTGTGATTTCCAGAGGCACTGGGAATGGGCAGTGACTCCCAGAGGAGGGTGGGTGATGCTTTGGGTTCCCCATTTTTCCCTCCCTGGGACTGGCCGCTGGGGCATAGAGGGTTCGGGGCATCCCCATCTGCAGCCCAGTGCCCTGTGGGGGTGTCCACACACAAACCCCCCACCCTGTCCAAGCTGTCGGAGCCTCAGACTTGCAGATCAGATCCAGCATCCTGGTGAGTAAGAAGCAGAGGCCAGCGGGCAGCCCCCGAGGTCCCGAATTGCAGGAGGGCTCTCTGGCTGCTAGAAGGGGGTTTATCAGGAGAATCAAGGCTGGTCCCCGCCGTCCCATCATTCTCTGAGCAAGAGCAGACTTGGTGCTCACTGCGGCATCTGCCTTATCTAGGCGCTTTGCTCTTCCGCTGTAGGGAGGGAGAGCTGGGTTTCCTGCCTGGCCCCTGGTCAGGGCAAGGTGGGACCGTTGTCTCGGTCCCACAGACTTACACCACATGGAAGGCTTAATTCCTCCAAAGGGAACCGGACCCTGCTGGGAGGGGGAGTGGAAAAGGACCCCTCTGCCTACCTGGGGAGAAATTCTCTTCTTTCGTCCAGCAAATTCGTATCAAGTGCCCACTGCGCCCTGGCACCCTGGACTGTGCCCGGCAGCTAAAGGCCTGGAGGGCGAGCTCAGGGGGAACTGCCCCGTGCCCCGCCCAGGACGCCTCCGCAGAGGCACACTCTGGACGGATGGGGCTGCTAGGAAGGGGCCTGTGACATCACACACAATTGCAAACCCAGCGGGGTCAAGACCAGGAAGGCAGCGCAGCACGGCCCCCCAGGCCTCAGCTTCTTCATCTGTAAAATGGGAGTAACAATAGCACCTGTCTCATACGGTTGTTTGATAATTAAACGGGACGAGGTGTGCAAAGCGTGCGACAAGGCCTGGCACCTCGGACATGCCCAGGGCTTCCCAGGGAGCAGCATCCAGTTAGGACCAAGGAGGAAACACAGCAATAGAATGGGAAGCCGGGTCTAAGGCAGGACGAGGGAAGATGGTTCTGGAAGGTCCTTCTGGTTGGGTTCTGCCAGAGGGTATGGGGCTGCGTTGGCTGACCTCAGGGTGGGTACAAGGCCACTTGGGAGAGACGTCTTCCCGACTAGACCGCCGCGCCCTCAAAGTGGAGAGTGCACTTCCCCCGTCAGTCTGAACAGCCACGAGGGAAGGGGCTGGGCCTCCCCTGTCAGCGTGCAGGAGCATGGCCTCTGCAGCCAGCTGCTTCTCCTCTGCCACTTAGCTGTGTGACCTCGGGTAAGTGGCTTAGTTCCGTATCTGTAAAATGGGGATACTAGAGGCAGTACATCATGGTATGCATGCATGTAAAGCATACATGAAGAGCTTAATAGGTGTTCACTAGTGTATCAGCTATCTACGGTCACATAACAAATTATCCCCAAAACTTAGTGGCTTAAAACAACAATGTTTATTATCTGGTGGGAATCTGGGGTCAGGACTCTGGGGTGGCTTGGCTGGGTCCTCCGGCTCGGGGTCTCTCACGGGCTACAGGCAAGGTCCCTCAAGGCTCCACTGTTTCCGAGCTCGCACCAGGAGCAGTTGGCAGGATCCATTCCTCACGGGCTGTTGGACTGAAGCCTCGGCTCCTCACAAGCTGTGGTCCAGCTGCCATCTTCTTTCCATTCCTTGCCGCGTGGGCCTCTCCATAAATCAGCTTACGGCACAGCAGCTGATCCATCGGAGCAAGCAGGGGAGAGAGCCAGAGGGTGCCAGCAAGATGGCAGGCACAGACTTCTGCAACCTAATCTCAGCAGCGACCTTCCACGCCTCTTGCCTACTCTACGCGTAAGAAGCAAGTCACTAGGAGCAGCCCATACCCGAAGGTGTGGCCGCTAGGAGGTGGCCAGGTCAGCAGTTAGCTCCCACACCTGCACTGGGAGACAGGCAGAGAGCAGCTTTGTCTTTCTCGTCACTGCTGTGTGCCTAGCACCTACCCTAGACAATGCCTGGCATGTTGTAGGAACTCCATAAATATTCGTCCAATGCATCACACCAGGGGGAAGCAGGGGCTGCATAGGAACGGGCCTCCTCTTCCCTCCATCCTCCCCTGAGCACCCAGACAGGGCTTCGCAACCCAGAGCCCGGAGTAATGCCCACGGGAGAGCCCTCCCCCACCCAGAAAAGCCTCTGGTTGCATTGCGCTGTTTTCGCTCCTGACCTCCCACTCCGAAGGAAGGCAAATTCCATCCAGAAGGAGATGTGTGAAAATTGGATTTGCTGCCAGGGTCAAACTTTGCAGTGCTTTATCCGGGCTGTCACCTTCCCTTGAAGCAGAAAACGTTTCTCCCAGCGACACCTCTCACCCATGGTCCCTCCTCCCTGGAACCAGAGCCCCCAGCCTCCATCTGCCCCCCTTGCCAGCTCTATGGCCACCACCCCAGGCCAGGCCCCCTTCACCTCTCCCTCCAGCCCTTGCAGTGACCTCCTGACTGCTGTCCTCACCACCAGCTGCACCCCCGCCCCTTCCCTTTTCTCACGCAGCAGCCAGAGAGGGCTTTTGAAAGAGCAAATCAGATCACGTCATTCTCCTGCTTAAAGCCTTCCAGTTGCGTCCCAAGGCTCTGGAATGAAATCCAAACACCTACTCTGCCTGCCCTGGCCCCGCCACCTCTCCCAGCTCAGCCCCTGAAACTCACTCCAGGACCCCTTCATGGGCACTGGCCGCCAGTCCCTGGTAGGTGCAAAGCTCCTCCCCGCTTTCCCTCTTAGGCTTTCCTCCCTCCCCTCCCCTCTGCCTGGCACTCCCTTCTTGCAGCTCTTGGCAGCACCGGCTCCTTCTTATCCAGCTTATGACACCTCCTCAAAGAAGCCTTCCCTGACTGCGCTACGTTCCCATTATCCCCATCCACATAATCTTATTTATTTATCTCCTGATCCAGTGTGGATTACAACCTGTAATTGTTTGGGTTTTGGTGTTAACTTGGTTTTTGCCTATTTTCTTCATGGACTGTCAGCTTCATGAGGGCAAGACAAATACCTGGTTGTTCATAGCTGTACCCCAGGGCCCAGCGCACTGGGGGTAAATGGATTCTGGACGATCGCAGCAGCTGCCCACCTGCCTGCCTGGCCTCCGGCTCAGCTCCTCCAGTCTGCCCTGGGTACGGGCGAATGGAGAGAAAACAGAGCTTGACTAGGTTACTTCCACCTTGGAAGCCTCAGTGGCTCCTGCTGGCCCAGTAGCACCAGGGTCCCTTGGCCTCACCCTCCAGGCTGGGACCAGCCTGCCTTTCCAAACACACTTCCAAAACTCCCTTACACGTACCCCATGCTCTAGGCAAACTGGAGTAGTTTCTATCTTCCTGAACATTCTCTGCCTTTTCTCATCTCTGGGCTTTTGCTGGTATCTTTTTCCTCCACCTGGAAAAGACTTTCTCCCCTTCTCTGTGAGGCAATGTGCATACTCATCTCAGTTCAGGTCACCTCCTCCAAGAAGTCTTCCCTGGATGCCTTGGTTGGTGAAGAGGGAAAAACATGGGATTTGGAGTCAGGCCCAGATTCATATCCCTGCCAGTCTGTGACCTTGGGCAAGAGGCCCATGGGCCTGAACTTGTTGAGTAGGAATGGATCCGGCTGTCTCACAGAGTTCCTGTATGAAACACCTTGTAATCAAGTCCTTGGCCCAATAGATGTGGAATAAATGTGAGGTCTGCTCCATGCTGTTTCCTGGGGGTTCATGATTCTCTCGCACCCTTGATCCTTCCTCTAGCCCACTTGGTGATATATGCGCCTTCTCGCCACTGCTCTGCAAGCGCCTTTCCTCTCCATCCGCCTACGCTGCCTACCACAGGGCGTTGTACCAGGTAGGGTCTAGGAAAATTTATCGACTGTTCTTAACCTTCCTTTTTCTCCAGGTACTCTTCCTTTGTAGAGAAAAGCCACATGATACGATTTCACGCTCATTGATTTTGAATGTCCATCACGTGAACAAGAGAGCCATGATTCCCATCCCCATGGAACTTGCTTTCTAGAATTTTGGAAATGCCATCATTCATTCGGTCAACATACAGCTGTGTGTATATCATGTCACCCCATGAAAGGGTCCAGGCTCCAGCTGTCACTAGCAGTTGCTGAGGGCACCTGGGTCCCTCTTTCCTGGAGCACAGGCTTCCCTCAAGGGCCACTCTCCAGGTTTCCTGGGTGCTGTTCCTTCCCAGCTGGAGAAGGGTGTCTCCGGTGTGGGCCTGCCCAAGGGGTCTGCAAGACCCAGGGCCCAGGCAGGCAGCAAGCTGTGAAATCCCGCCACGATCTGCTGTGGCCGGGGTGGGGCATCAGGAATTCCCCACCCCCAGTCTCCCTGGAGATTCGAGCCTCTCTGACCAGGCTCACCCCCTTCGGAGGGGCAGGGCAAGGGCCTGCAGGGCCGGTGTCCTTCCTTGACGAGGAGCAGAGACGCCCTCCCGGGGAAAGCACCTGGGCAGGTAGGCTCAGCTCTGGGCTTGGATTGGCCCTCTGAGCCCCACCTCTTGTGCAGACCCCTCCAGCGTTCACTTCCACTCCTGCCTTCCCTCTTTCTCAGCGGTCTGCATGTGGACACGCTGGCTTTCCCCTTGCCAATTCTTAACGCAGCTGATTTAGGCTGGTACTTCTAGCTTTCCTGAAAACAGAAAGAAATGAGAAAGGAAATAAAGAGAGAAAAATGAAACTAGAAAGAACAGTTTTCTGATTCTACCTCTCCGGGTTCTGAGCCCTGTTCCATTCCATGGGGAAAGCTGAGACCTGCTCCCTGAGCGCCTCATTTAATTCATTTCCAGATAAAGATGGCATTCCCTATCCGTAAACCAGGCTTGCTTGTTACAGACTTTCCTTTCATTTGCAGGCTGTACCATCTCCTGCCTCTCCCTCTTCCTACTTTTCCAGAGCAGAGCTCAGGATTGGGTCCCAGCAAATTGCATTTCTGGGAAGAGCCCTGGGTAGGGAGCGGGGCTCAGTACTCCTCGCTCTCCTCCAGGGAGCCCAGGAGCACAGAAGTCCAGGACCCACGCCCCTCAACCCCTCCACTAACCTTTTCTCTCCCAAACGGCCTCGGGTGCTGCCTTGCTGCCCCCGGCTGCTGCTGGCAAACTGGAACAAGCAGGCTGCTCTGGTGGGAAGCAAGAGCAATGGATTGTGTATCGGCTCTGGAGGCCGCGCTCCCTCTGAGGCCCTGGGAGGGGCTCCTTCCGTGCCTCTCTCCGGGCTCCTGCGAGCTCCAGAGCCTCAGCATTCCCTGGCTTGGCGGAGCGTTGCTCCGGGCTCTGCCTCTGTCACCACATGTGCTTTCTCGGGTGTCCCTGTGGCTTTCTGAATTTCCCTCTTCTTAAGAGGACACCAGGTCATATTGGATTTAGGGCCTGGCCTAACCCAGTATAATCTTTGTTTACTTCTGCAAAGACCCTATTTCTAAAGAAAGGTCACATTCTGAGGTTCCAGGTGGACATGCAATTTGGGGGGACTCTGCTCAACTCAAGACAGCCCCTTGGCTTGCTCTGAACCTCCAGCCTGACCCCTGGCTCTGACTGCTTCACACCCACGTCCTGACCTGCCGTGGAGGACCTCGTCCCTCAGGACACCGCCTCTGGCCCTGGCTCCTCCTCTGCCTTCCCCAATGTATACTTCGGGTTCTCGATCCTGGCATGCTGCTGTAATTTCTTCATCCAATCCAGCCTGGCCTCCAAGCCCTTACACTTGGCAGTTGGCTGGTGGGTCGTGCTTCCCTTAACCTTCAGGAAAGAACTGGGCCGCTTTCCCCTTAGCCAGCCGAGGCTCCCTCCCTGAACAAGGCCCTGGGGGCAGGGAGGCAGCAGGTGCTGAGCCCTCGGCCCTCTTGCTGGCCTTCTGGGGTGACGTAGCCCCTGGGGAGAGAGTGGGCATGCCACGGGGGTGGGGGGGGAGCTGCTCTCCTTCCTGGTCCTCCATGTCTTGGGATGTGAGCTCAAGAGACAGAGAGGCCAGGGCCCAGCATCCTGTGACCCCTGCCCTTGGCCATGGGAGCTGTAATTGCTCTAAAATCCACCTTCTGCCTGGGCCTATCCTGCCCGAAGCCCTTGGTGTCCGTCTCTGACTCTGGGGGCCTGGCATTTGAAAGCCGGACACAGGGTGGAGGGATGCAACTTTCAGGGGTGGCATTGGCCTCATCAGTCTCCTTGCAGACCAGGCACTTGCTCTTCAGTAGGCCTCACTGTGGGGCAGATATGAGGGACACAGCAGGACGGCACATGCCCTGGCCGGAGTGCCGGGACTGTCCACGGTGGAAGGCGGTCAACCTGGAGGGGGCAATTCCGTATGTCGCCCAGAGGAAAGTTCAACGCCGCCCCAAGTTCAAACCTGGACTCTACGCTAATTCAGTGCTGTGACCTTGGATAGATTCCTTAAGCCGCCTGACCTTCAGTTTCCTCATCAATAATCAGGAATGATAGCTCCTATGCAGCATTGCTGTCAGGTTCAAATGCAATAATAGATGTGAAGCACCCAGCTCTGTAGTGGGAGGTCGATAAACGCTTTTTCCCTTCTCTCCACTATGGGTGAGGAAGCTGGAAACCTAGAGCATCTATTGTCTGTATTACTAGATTCTGTCTTGCACTTTTACTAACCTGCTCCACATGAGTGGCTGGGGAGGAGTGAAAGTAAGCCTCTTATGTTGGCATTTTACAGTTCTCAGAGCCCATTTCAAATTCTTCATCATATTTATTCTTTAAAAAATAAAACCCTGGGAGGCTGATGGGGAAGGCACAATTGGCCCATTTTATAGACAGAGATGCTGAGACACAGAGAAGGGGAAGATTCATCCAAGGTCACACAGCTAAGTGACAGTTAAATTTGGAACCCTGGCTTCTTTTTCTTTCTTTCTTTCTTTTTTTAAAATTTTGTTCTGAAAAGTTTGCGAAGGCACCACCCTGTTCTCAGGAGCCTGTAAGGGCAGATGTAATTCTTAGGAGAAAAGGGCTGGGGTGCTGGCAGGTACCTTGGTACCCAGTAGAGACGGTGCCCGTATGAACTAATTACCATGCTCTCTCACACTCGCACGGAGCCTTCCTTCCAGAGAGACCCTAAAGTGCTTCTGAGCTCCTCGTACATATTTATATGCCTGTGTGCTCGATAAAAATAAAACCACTTCACCCACTGCTGAAAGGCAGCCACTTGGGGTGTGAAATATGGGGCTTATCGAACAGCCGCAAGGAACGGCTCTCTGGGAGAGGCTCATGTCCCTCCTGACATTGCAAGGGGGCAGCTGGAAGGAGGTGGAATTTAATTAGCTTGATAAGAAAGTGCTGGACCTGAGAGCAGGCGCCAAGAAGACAATTGGTGCCCAGGCATCTAGGATGACCCCGGGCCTCTCTGGGAGGGAGAGCTGGTTCTGCCAGAGGAGGTGATCCCATCTAAAGTGTAGCAATGGGCCCCTCAAAATTCACCTGTTCACATGCACCCCTGAACCTCAGCCCTGCAAGTCGGCTTGCAGGTATTTTGGACTCCCCATGTTCCACCAAGTACCACTTCTTCCTTCAAAGGAAGGCGTCAAGAGGCTTCAGTGATTTAAGAAGTTTTGGAGTGAGGACCACCCCCTTGGCAGGCTCCAGTCCAGGCAGCCCTAGTCAAGACACGTATAATTCTGCACAAGTTTAAGCAGCTTTTTCCAGCCTTTCCGACCTTCTGGTGGTAACTTAACTCTTCTGATGGTTGATTCTCAGCCTTGCTCTAGATTCAGGGTTTTGGCTTCCTTCCTTCCTCCCTTCCTTTTCCTGTTCTGAGCCCATCTTGAGACTATACTCTCATTCCCTGGGGCAACCACAGCGCCTGTGAAAGCCAAGAGAAGGCATCTATCACAGACTTCCTGAACTAGCGAGGGTTAAGCAGAGCCCAGTGAATGAGAGGGGGTCAGCCAGCCTAAAGGGTGTGCATGGGGTGCATTGGGCAGGGGCAGGGAGATGGCAGTGAGGAGGGGTTGGGAGGCAGGAGGGGGAAGGGTATTTCAGCAGAGAGAATGGCAAGTCTAAGGGTCTAGAAGCAAGAGCTTCATGTGCTCTAAGATCTGAAAATATGAACAAGGCTGCAGAGGTGGGCGCAGCTGGAGATGAAGCTCCTCATAAGCATGGTGGCAGTGACGGCATCAGTCTGCAGGCCTCGGGGAGCCAGTGAAGGATTGTAGGGCAGTTGTCCTGATAAGATTTCATCCTTGGTATGCTCCGGCAACCTGGGAAGTGGGTAGGTGGGGATTGTGCTTGACATGCAAGGAAGGACAAAGGAGGTGAACAGGGGTCAGCTCTGAGGAGCTTCAACTGTCCTTCCTTGGAGTGGAGGCCTGTGTAGGGTGAGAACTGGAGGCAAAGCAGGAGCTGTGGGACCTGGAGGAGGCATCTGGGAAGAAGGAACTGAGAGGACAAGGAGGTGACTGCAGGACTGTGGTGGCAAAGAGGCTGAGTGAGCAGATGTGGGAACGGCAGCCCTGAGGTTGGCTCTCAGGTCCTCTTGATTGTGTGCCAATCCCTGACAACTGATCAAGCCCTTTCGCATCTGTATCCCTGGCACCCAGCTCAGTGCCTGGTCCAGAGGAGAAGCTCAACAATCGTGGGTGACCTTTCATGCCCTCAGTGGTGGCAGAGACCCATTAGAACCACTTCTTTAGGGGGCCCAGGGTAATACCATCAGGGTCAGGGCCCCCCGAAGCTATGCCACTTTGGGCTGTCATACTCCCAATGACACAAGAAGGATGAGTTGGCTGGAGCTTCCCTTGAAATCAGAAAAAGCATTAACCACACCTCTGAGTTTCCCAGGCTAATGGTCCAGTAGCATTCCCTTCTAAGGGACAGATAATTTTGAGGAGTGAGGGCCTCTCCCTTGGTGCCTCCCAGTTACCCAGTTCCAAGGAAATAGTCCAGCCTGATATTCCAGGTCATCCTCTTGACAGGGTAAATGTGAAGGACAGGAGGTGGGGGTGGGCAGAAGGGCCGTGCAAGGAAGCCAGCCAGGGGAGATGGAGTCATGTGGCTGCTTTGGGGCTTAGTGAGACTGTTTCCGCTGACCAGTAGTGGTAGATGAGTGGGGGAAGGAGCGGGGAAGAAGGAGAAGCATACTTCTGCTGAGAGGCAAAGGCTCCAGCGGTGATCAAGGGCCTTCTGGGGGATGGGAAGGGGATTGTCAATGGGATCTAATGTTGGGAGTGGCAGAATCTCAAGATTGGCAGGTGTGTCCAGATCACTGTGTTCAATGCATGTTTGTAGAACAATTTTAATTGTGCCATGCATTTTACCATTTCTTGATGCTCCATCTGTGGTCTGCAAAGACCTGCCTAACCTCACGGCCTCTCCTCCCTACATAGCTGGTTCCAGTCTTCCTGGACCACCGACCATTCCCTGGATGTTCAATCTCAGTCGCATGTTTATAAGGCTCTGCATATGCAGTTCTGCCCCAAAAGCTTTTCTCTACCTGGTTAACTCTTAAGCATACTTCAAAGCTTCAGGTCCCACCTCCCACAGAAAGCCAGTCTCCCAAGTCCTAGCTCAGTGCCAGGTCCAGAGGATCTGCTCCATTCATGGTACAGGAAGGAAGAGAGGGAGAGAAGGAAGGTAGAGACAGATCGGTGCCCAGGCAAGACATCTGGGGCCTCGCAGAGCTTGCACAGCCTTTGCCTCTTACAATTGGGAATGCTGAAGCCCAGAGAAAGGAAATGAGCTCCCAGTGCTATAAGTCTAATTGGGATTTTCTCAAAGGTTTCTGGACCTAGAAACTCAAGATTGAAAGCAGGCCGGTGGAGAAAAGAGGAAATTGTCAGGTTTCTAGTTCAGCCTAATCACACTTGATAGTTTTTGTATTTAACTAGAGCACTTTCCTTACAAATGCTTTTTCATTTCCAATTAAATGACTAGTCTGATTGGCTGGAGGAGCCTCCTTCTTGCCTTCCTGGCCCTCTAGAACCAGGCAGCTCAGGCCCGAGCAGGCTAGCATTGGAGGTGCCAAGGGAACAAAGAAACAGGCCAAGACCTTCCAGACCTTACAGTTTAGCTTGAGGAGACAAGACACATGTGTGAGTTGACTAATGTAGTGCCGACAATCTGCATCTCCAATAGTGAAACCGCAGGAAGCTGACGGTCTTGCTTTGGTCTCAGTTTCCTCATCTATAGTATCATGGGCCCATCACATAATTGATGACTACCTAGGGAGCTTAAATATACATGTTTCATGATAGCATGCTTCACTGTAAGCACACTAAAGCTTAATGAGTTTGTTAAATAGGAAGTTGGTTCGTTCTATGGAATATAGGCCCTCAAACCTGAAAGGTGTGAAAATGGAACAAATCACATATTAGATGTCGCCACCTGTTGGCCATGTTTTGTATTGCAGTTTGGCAAGGAGGGTAAGGGCGGCTCCAACAGTGACGTCAGAAGATCCCAGCCCTGAGTTGGCTATTCCAGCTACAAGAGCACAAAGCCAGGGATACACTGACTAATGCTGTAAAAATGCCATAGAGGAAACACGAATTGCAGATCCCGTTCACATTGACCTCATGCTTCTATTTGTGTCAAGGCCACCGTCTGTAGAGTCCAGAGAACTTGACCCCTGGGGTCTTGATCCGCCCCCTCCACTGAGGAGTGCAGGAAGTTAAGGATGGAGAGAAGGAACTGCAGCGTGGTGCAATTACAGCATTGCATGGCTGCCTCAGTTGCAACAATGATTATAGCTAATATTACTGAGTGCTACGTCATTCAAAGCACTTTACACACATTGGCTTATTTAACCACCACCACAACTCAGTGATTAGTACTTTTATCCCCATCCCCATTTCATGGATGAGGAAAACGAGGCACAGAGAGGTTAAATAATTTGCTCAAGTTCTTGCAGCTAGTAGGTGAGTGTTGAAGGTGGAATTTGAGCCCATCTAGAACTCTTGCTTTAGCTACTATACTTGACTACATCCATTGGCATCTTCTAACGATGACTAATCCCTGCTGATACAAGTTCCTCACACTTAGCACATGCCATGGGGCAGGCAAAAGTACAAATCTTGCTGATGTTTTCTAATCTTTATTCATGTGTCCCCTCATTCATCCAAATGTTTGTGCACCCATCAACCCCTTCTCCAATCCACCTGTCTACCTAACGACCCCCATCTACCTTCCACCCCTCCATCCACCCCTCCGTTCATTCTCACGTCCATCTATCCATCCACTCATTCTTCCTTGCTTCCTTCCCTCCCTCCCTCTTTCTTCCTATCCATCCAGAAGTCATTATAGGACTTACTACCACCTAGGCACAGCTAATGCTGAGTGAATCATCTGTGGTCTCCCCCCTCAAGCTGCTTACAGTCTCTGAGATACATTAAGGTGATGTTTCAGGTGCTTCCTCGTGTTGGGGAAGGGACATATGACTGCCTCTGTGGGGCTAGAGAGAAAGGCTTCCCCACTGAGGTAGCTATCGTCAGTCTCGGCCTTAATGGATGAGTGGAAATTGGTGGGTGAAAAAGGGAGAAGGAAGCTCATGCAGAAAGAATGGCCTGAGCAAAGGCAGAGAGGCAGTAGAAGACCCTGGAAAACAGCGAATAATCCAGAGCCTTAAGATGCATGAGAGGAGGAGGATGAGAGGCAGAGCCAGAAGGGACCTCAGAGTGACAGCCCTCAGGGGCATGCTAAGGGGCTTGGCCTTAGCCAACAGGGAGCCCTGCAAGGACAAGGGGCAGGGGTGTTGCGGCTCTGTGGGGGGAAGGTCCCTGTAACTGCAGTGTGGGGAATGGACCTGGAGCAGAGACCAGTTAAGAGAGACCAGCTGTGCCCAAGCCCCAGCTTCACCACTTACAGACTTTGAGACCTTGGGCAATGGCTTCACCTCTTGGTGCCTCAGTTTACTTGTCTATTGCAAGTAAACAGAACCTACCACATAGGGTTGTGGAGATGATCTGGTGAGTCAGAGGAAGCAAAGCACTTAGAGCCGTGCTTGGCACATAGTAAGCACTCAATAGATGCCAGCGATTGGCACTGGTCCTTGCTGTTTATTATTATTATTCCTGTGCTGTTCTGGGAAGAGATCAGGAGCTTATCCAGGGCCAAAGCAGGAGCTCCCATCTTGTAATCTACAGAACTCTCACTCATGAGATGTTAATGTTATTTATGGAAAGACGGTTCTGAGGCCAAGCAGCTTGGGCTTTAACTAATCAAACTGAAAAATAAAAAGCAAAAACAAAAAACAGACAAACAAAAAAACAGTCGTAGGACTTGTCACAGCCTTTACTATGCTCGTGTGAATTGTGACTCCAAGGCCTGGGCACAGCCCAGTGGGCAGAATTTCTGAGTATGCTTAACTGCAGAGCCCTCTGTAAAGGAATGTTTATTGCAAACTTGCAAAACAAATGGTCCGTGGGACCCAGTTTTGGGCTCTTGGTCTCCAGTGCTGCCTGCCTCCCTCTGCCCTCGCTGACCCCCAGGCCTGAACGTCCTGTGTCCCGCTCTTCAGAGGGATCCAGCTCCTTTCTCTGGGCCCGTAAAGCTGAGGCCGCTCAGCACCTCAGCCTCAGGCTCCCCCTGGAGAAACCGCTGGGGTCCTCCTCCGGGAAGACGTGCTAGTGCGTGACAGTTCAGATGGGCCGCGGTCCATTAAGGACTTGGCGCTGGACTTAATTCCAAGCGGCCGACTCTGTATTGATTTGGGTCACCGGCGTTAAGGCATCACTTTCAGTTGCGTTTAATTTAAACAAACAATAAAAACTAGGTCCTGATGGGATGCAGCCTGGTGGGTGTTCAATTCTTGGCACGGAGAGGCAGGAGGCTGGGTGGGAAGTAGCCGGAGGCCTGCATGAGGGAGTGCATGTGGATGAGAGAGAGTGAATGTGTGGGTCTCTGGGGGCAGAGCCTGGGGAAGGGCCACCCTAGACTCCAGCCCCAGAATCCAGTACCTTGGCCAGGTGCGGCAGTTCTTTTCGCTTCTCCGAGATTCCGTTTCCTTATCTGTCAATTGGACGTGAATAGAGCTGCCGCAGAGAGCTGTTATGAGGATTAAAGAAGTTAAGAGAAGCGGAGCACTCTGGACTCATCAAAGTTTTGTGATTTGTTTTTCTTTTTATCTCACTTCCCACCTAAAACCTGCCCCCACCCCTGGGATGTGTGTGTGCACCTTGGCCAGGGGGGGATGTTTAGGAGCTCTGGCTCTGGGGCTAGAGCTGTGTGGTCCTGGGCAAGTTGCTTAACTTCTCTGTGCCTCAGTTTTCTCATCTGTAAAATAGGAATAACGCGAGTACCCACTTCATGTTATTGTGCAGATTAAATGAGCTAATACACATCAAACAGTGCCTGGCATAAAAGAGGCACTTCCATAAATGCTAACTACTCTTACTATAAACAACCCCCTTCTGCCAGGGTGTCCTTCCCCGAACCAGCAAAAGCCAGGCTGAGGAGGTAATAACAGGTAGGAGCCCCGCCCTCCCCACACACCTCTTGAAATAAACTCAAACTCAAGGTCACAGAAAGGCCCTTTGACCTGACCGTTGGGGGTGTTCCCTGGGGTGGGGAGAGGAGAAATTTGCTTTGTGCTGTAGCGCCCTCTGTTGGGGGAGTCTTGCTCAGCACCATGGACAGAGGGAGGAGGGCCAGGCAGCCACACCTCCCTCTGCCCCGCGGCCCAGGGCTCCCGCGCCGTGGAGGAGGCCTGTTCCCCCGTGACTCGTGGGTCTGAGTGCCAGGACTGCGAAGTGGAAGCCCTGCCGCTAGCGGCCAGTCCATTAGGAGACAGGAGCCGAGGGAAGTTAAGCAAATTAAAAGCCTGTGGCTGCCCTGGGTGACTTTTCCTTTGGCTAAGTCACCTTGTGCCCTCTGCTAACTGTGCCTCTCAGTACTCGGGAGACTCCTTTCTCAGGGGCAAAAGGCAAGGATTGGAAGGTGTGTTTTTTGAAACAGGAGCTGGGGAAGCAAGCTCCACAGAGAAGGTTGCAGAGGCAGCAGCACATCATTCTCGGTGAGGAGCAGTGTTCCTGCTATTAGCATATGCTGATACCCACCAGCGGGACAGCCCAGCCCCTTTGGGGAAACCAGCCATGCCCTGGGCTGTCTGTCCTCTCTCTAGTGGATCCGGTCAGACCGCACGGTCCAGGGTGTTGCTGGCTCTCTGAGTAGGTTCACTTCCACAGAATACTCCTTAGCATCTACTATGTGTCATCCCAGCGACTGAGACAGAGTGCATTCTCCTAGTTCATTCATTCACTCATTCATGCATTCATCCATCCAACACATATTTATTGAAGGTCTACTATGTGGCAGCCACAGACTAGGGTGACAATGATTACAATACAGAGTGACAATAAAGGATGGCGTGGATGACTGCAAAGTCCTAGGGCTGAGAGGGCATTAACTGAGCTCCCCAACCCCCAAACCATAGCCCTGGGAAGCAACCCTCCTCTGATCATCAGGCCTTCTTTTCTCCTAACTAGCTTCTCCCAGGATGACATTCAGAGCTGCTGTAGCAGAGGCAACTCTCTAGCTGCTGCTCCCTGGAGCTCTCATTCCCAGATGGTATGGCCCAGGCTGGGAGCAAGCATTACCCAGGGAGGCCTAGAATCTCACCTGGATCTGCTCTCTGGTGGCTGGGTTGCAGTGAGTGCAGCCAGGAAACCTCACTGATTCAGGGCTCACTTGACGAATTGTTGCCCGTCCACCTGCCGGGCTGCACTCTGATTTGCATTTGCATGGGCCCACGGAGTAGGAACACCAGCCCAGCAATCATGGCATTGCCCTGCAAAACTCAAGCCAAGATGAGGGTCCTCCCAGCTCAACACCATTCTTCAGCCTGGGAACCCCACCCATGGAGGGCTTGGAACCTGGGAGGGATTTTCAGTTCTGGTAGCTTTTCCCTGGGCTAGAGATGGAGGAATGGTGGTCATGGTCAGGGACTGTGTCCATGGCAAGGCTGGGTCAGTCTAAAAGAGGGTAGGGGCAAGGAGTGACCCCAAACTGACCCTCAGCACCTTGGAGAATGGGATACCTGGTGGGTGGGGTGGAGAGCGAGCAAAGCTAGCAAAAGGGAGGAGAAAGGGTTTAAGACTCCTGAGCTCAAGCCACATCCAGCCCAATCAGCCTGGCAACCAATTAGTCTGATTCAAAAAAAAAAAAAAACCTATGTAGGGACAAACTGTAATCAAACACCTATTTATAAGGGTTTATTACGATCATTATTATTATTTTACTGAGAGGATCATTCTAAAGCCTGTCAGGTGAACGTATGCTTTCAGATCTTCATAAATGCAAATCGCTCTTTTTCCAGGGTGGGCGGGTGTGAGCAGCAGCCAGGCTGCCTTGGGAGGCGACGTGGTGGAGCCGGGAGAGGGCGAATGGAGGGAGCAGCTCACTGCCAGGGGCATCTCTGCACCAGACCGGCCCAGGGTCAGCCCAACAATCACCCATTGGCTACCCCACTTCCTCCAGCCCCCTCACAAGGGGGCTTGAGGAGGAACTGCCCACGTACCCATGATCCATCTGAGTAAATAGAGCACTGGCATGATGTGGCAACTGGGCAGAAGTAAAGAAGCTGGGACTTCTCCTTGCTAGTGCTGTAGAAGGAGCACTGGGTAGAGAGTCCAGAGGTATGGGTTCTGAGTTCAGTTCTGCCCCTGGCTTGCCAGTCACCTGGGTGTCTGACAGTGATGGAATCCTAAGCTCTTTGCTTCTCAACCTAACCTTATCTCCAGCCCACCCCAGAGGCTAGAGTGTCCCTCCCCTGCCCACAGAGACCTCCAGACACACAGGCACAGCCAGGCCTGAGGTTGCGTATTGGGGTAAGAGGGGTGCAAAAAGATATAAGTCCCCAAATCCACTTTTCAGACCTGGGGAGACCCTGACAAAAAAGGTGAAAACTTAGCCTCTGCAGGGAGAAAACAACCAGTTCCTTAGCCATTGCAGGCTGGCTGAAGAACATGGCTATTCTTGGAAGAAAGGACAGACCGCACCCCATTGCCGGGGGGTTCCTGGGAAAGTGGGCGGCCATCACGTGGGAAGTTTCAGAACACGAATGCCCCTAGTGCTCCCCAAGAAGGGCCTCCATAGGTGGCAAGGCCACACCCTGCGCCTGGCCTGCTGCTGGAGCT
>JAQZBX010023137.1:0-31055 GCA_029593785.1 Cabassous unicinctus | reverse complement strand
TTTTTTTTTTTTTTTTGCTTTTATTCCATTGTATATTTAAGTTTGATTGCTTTAAAAAAGAATTGCAATATATGAGCGTATTTTTTATTGTTACCATAGTACAAAATTCCAAAAGTTTGGCATGTCACAATAGGATTGCAATATGATAGAGTGAAAATAGCTTAGAGTATGGAGTCAGAGAAATCTTCGCTTGAATCTTTGTTCTGCTACTGACTAACAGTGTGGCTTTGGTCAAGTTAATGTCCAAATGGCATTAGTTTTCTCATCTGCACTAAATTATTTAGTGTACATTTTACTATGTACATTATAAAAGGTGTTGTACAAAAAATGCTAAACCCTAGTAGCCCCTCAATAATACATGGTAGCTGCTATCATATCATTGCTTCTTCATACCTTGGTGTTTGTATAACTCTGCTCATGCTCATCAGCTACTTTATTTTCTGACTATATGAGTTAAGGAAATGATTTTATTTGAGCCCTTCAGATTAATCATTTTTAAAAAGAATTCAGGTGGAGTGGGTGTAATTCCGTGGAATAACGCCTGCCTCACATATACTAGATACGTGGTCCGATTCCCAGTACCTCCTAAGAGAAAGGATCCAGAGAATGATCAGTGGGTTGTCAGGCACCCAGCCTTAAGACAGGGGACTTCTAGAATGAGATTTTGGGCACCAAAGTAGCTCAGCATTTGAGCACCTGCTTCCCATGTACAAGGTCCAGGATTCACTTCCGTGTACCTCCCCACCCCCACCCCCAAATTTCAGGTTCTATTTTTCTTTCTGTCTGTCTTCTATCTCTTCTTTTTATTTATTTATTTTTATGTTAATCCATACTTATTTTAAATTTTTGTGTGTGTGTGTTGTTGTACTTATCTTTATTTTTTACTTTATATATATATATATATATATATGTATATATATTTTTTAAAGATGCTTATATTATGTAAATGTTACACAAAAATTACAGGGATTTCCATGCTCTCCACCTCACATACCTCCCAGAACATCTCACATAAACATCTTTCATTAGTGTGGCACATCACCTGCAATGGATATACACATTCTGGGGCTTTGCCACTAAGCACAGACCACAGTTCACATGATAGACCACACTTTCTCCCACGCAGCTCTGCATGATATATGCTGATGTAAAATGGCCTATATCCTTCACTGCAAACTCATTCAGGACAACCTCCAAGTCCTGAAAAAGCCTCTATATTACAACTGCCTTTCCCCTCCCTGCCCCGAAAGTGTCTCATGGCCACTGGCTCCACCTCACTGTTATAATTTCTTCCATCGCTTGAGTCAAAATATGTCTACAACAGAATACAATTAAGTCCTCTCTAGTCCATGGCTCTTCCCCCAATCCTGAAGGGACTGGAATGGTGATGTCCACTCCACCTCCAAGTGAGAGTGGGCTTATATCCCATGGTTACAGTGGATGGGATTATCATGCCTTCAGCTGCAGGCTCTCTCTATTTCCTGGGATGGCCATTGTCCATCATCGTCTCCTCACCAGATGACTTGGGTGAGTCCATTGACCTGTACAGTAAGAGTTGCAGCTAGACCGAGATTCCAGGCACAGCTGGCACATAGGCAAGCCAGAGGCTCCAGTATCTGAAAGTACACCTACAAACTCCAGCATCACATATAGGTTTGAATAGAAGGGACTGATGAACCATGTGCAGGGAGGACTTATTTGAGTCCAACTCTGTCACTCTCAGTAGCACAGATTCCAAAGCAGAGCCCACTGATAAGGCATCAATCACTGGGGCTATCCCCTCGTATATAGGACCTGGGTGTATCCAGAGCACTCAGGAGCTCTTCTGTGTTGTGTGATATCCACTTTGGTGTTTTATGAGATCCTACTGAGGTGTGCAAAAGCGTTACCTCTGAGATGATCTCCCGACTCTCTTTGAAGTCTTTTAGCCACATGAATTCATTTGTCTTTATCTCTTCCACCTTTTAGTCAAGGTTTTTTTTCCAGTCATGTTTCCAGTTGGCACTTGGTATTAATCCCTCATTGCCAGGGAGGCTCATTCCCGGGAGTCATGTCCCAAGTTGGGGGGGCAGGTAATGCATTCATATGCTGAGTTTGGCTTAGAGAGAGGCCACATTTGAGCAACAAGGAGGCTCTCAGGTGGCAACCCTTAGGCACCTCATAGCAGTAGGCCAAATTTCAATTACAAGAGCAAAGACTCAAGGCTAGTCACCAATAACAAGAACCCTACAGTGGGCCATCCTCTTTTGCCAGACACTGCCCCTGCACTTGGGACTGTTGCTGCTCCCTTGGAGAATGTGGCAGAGCTCTCCAGGCTGGGAATTCAGTATTCCCTCAATTATTGAGGGATTGTCTACCCACCCTGACCATGCCCCTTCCCTCAATCATTTGAACAATTTATGTATCTTTCATGTATATTCAGATGAACTTATTCCCATGAATCCCCCATCCCAGACATGCCCCACCAATGGTCCTCTGTAGCCCCCATTGTAACCCTTCTGTGATCTGAACCTTCCTTGAAGATCAAGCCCATATGAAAACAAAATACAATTAATAGGAAACTGAAATAATAATGATAAGCTTAAATGCAAGAGATAAAATACAAGGAAACTCAGAGAAAAAGAACTAAAAAGAAAATATTATTAACGGATTGGGAAATTCAAAAAAAAGAAAATTGGAGAAAACAAAAAAAAATTTTTTAATGACTTTATTTTTTATTTTTTATTTTTTTATTTTTTCTCCTTTTATCACTGCATTATTGGATGTCCAATGTGTACCATGACACCTTCCCCCTCTCATTCCACAGTGTCTCCCAAATTTTCATTTAGTTTTCAAAGAAGATTTAGGTCACAGCAAACTCACACACTGAATACTAGAGATTCCCATGTACCCAAACTCCCTCCGCCTTCCCCACCCCATATTAAAATGTTTTTTTTTTCTTTTTGTGGATGATAGCATTGTTGTAACGCTTATACAGATAGTGAGACATAGCTACTAAGCATTATCAATGGTTTACAGTATAGTTTACAATTTAGATGTACAGTTTAATAATTTTTGATGATATTTACCATGTACTTTGTCCATTACTGTAAGGTAATGAAAAACATTTTCTATGACCACTAAATACCCCGTTTGATCTTTTCTGTTCCTTCCTCCCTATCTCCCTGGGGCATATGACACTCCCCTGTCTTGACTTATGGGATGACAAGTTCATAGTTACATGCCCTGGATAGTCTAACCTACCCTTCCTAATCTACCCACCTGTTAACCCTGCACCACCAAACCCAGTAATATCACTACCCATCTGTCCTATCCTTCCATATGCAACTATACTCTATCACTTTACCATAGTTTATGTCCATATGGGTGGTGGCTCACAACCTACTCCTCTCTCTCTCCCTTGTTGAGCTATCTTTCAGACAGTGGATCTCAGAGACTGCTCACTTTCCTCAATTCAACTCAGTGAGGTCATATACTGTTCATCCTTCAATGCCTGGTTTGCTTCACTCAACTCTTAAAGTGAATTCAGCTGCACATAAACACAACTATTTAAAGAGTAATTAAGTATTAGTTAAAATAACTAACTGTTTGAAGCAGATGGCTAAGCGACATACAATTTTCTTCTATAATATATCCAGGTCATTAAAATGTTGTAGAGAATTTCTTTAGTGGGAAAGTATTAGTAGAAGATAAACCTTCATTTGAAAGCCAACATCTTCCTTTAAAAACAAGATCAGAGACACCAAGAGATGTCAGAATATTACATTGTCAGAAACATCAGAACAATTCATGCAAAATATAGTATTGTTTTGTTGAGATGTTCAGAAACAGAATGTGGTGATAGAAATGCATTTGTTGTATCCTCATAAATACAATATTCTGCTTCATTGAGTTTGACCATGATATATTGATAATTTAATATATATATAGTATCATATGACAAACATAAATATAACTTAAAGAAATATTTAGCTTCTGGTTTTAAGTCAATTCATTGTTCAATGCATTTTTTTATTTATTTTTCTGTGCTTCTTGCTATCTTCCTAATTACTATTTTATCCTTGCCCCTCTGCAGCAAATATTTTAAAATATATTCCATGCATACTTGTAAAAGATAGATAAGGGAGAGGTAAAAGAAAGAGAGAAAGAGGGAGAGAGAATAAGGAGTGTGAGAGAATAGGTGGGGGAAGACAGAAAGAAAAGAGGGAATTTTGGTAACATATAATTTTTGTATCACAAAAATACACTAATACATAATGATATTATTAATTGATAAGTTTGAGCTATTCTGACTACTTTAGAAATTATTATAAATTTTGTTATGTGTGTGTATGTGTTTAAGAAACATGGGTGAAGTCTGAATTTACTCAAAAAATGGGAATTTAGTTTAATACTATATTTTCACTGTAGAATTATCTAAGGATCAACTGAACATTTTTTACTCTGTAATGTTATATGAATCTATTATTCCATGTATTTAAAAAATCAGTATGTGTCTTTCGGTGAATATAAAACTATGTAATTTTCTTCTCATTACAGTGATTTTAAGCAAATTTCTCAGTCTCTTCTTGATATATGAACATCTCAGTATAACCATATCTTATGGTATTTCATGTCATAAATATAAATAATTCATACATTACTGAATGCAACACGGCTTAATGCATGGCAACTGCTTCACTCCTATAAACCCTGGAAAATACAGTGGCCAATTAATTAAATATGGGTCAAATATTTTGGTTCATGACACGGTGTACCAAAAACAAATGTTACAACTCTGTAATCTCAATCTTATATATGGTGGCTACTGGAATTAATTGTAATCAATCATAAGACTTTCAGATAATATAGAGATGTCACTTTAGTATTGCTTTTTGTTTTGTTTTGTCATTCATTTTTGGTTCTTCACACTCCACTGAATGAGAAGCAATCTGATGGCATAGGGGGAAATAGTGGAATTTAAACACTTCTTTGTGATTTAATATCATGATTTAATCCTTTTAACAGGAGCTTTTAGAAACAGTTTTATTAGTGATTACTGGTTGATATTAAATTCATGGTCATTTTGGTGACTGTAATATATTAACGAAATGGTCATGATTTCTTATTCACAGAAATATGTTTTAAAATTCCAACCAAGGGCTTTGCTGGAATACTGAGAATATAAATAAACACTGTCTATTGTCATTAAGTTAAAAATTAAAGAACAATAATAATAGTACAAGAAGCTGCAAAGGCCATAAATTGAAATTTGTTGATAAGTATTTGAAGAAAGGAAACTGGAGTACAGGTATTGTACCATATTTGATGGCCCACAAGGTGCACCTACCTCCAGAATACTGCCTGCTGCTCTTTAGTCACTGCTTCTGAAGGACTACTGGAAAGGTTTCATTGTCAAGAATGAGCAAAAAATGGTGTGGTGTGAAAAGAAAGCCTTGTCAGACAAATTAAAATTTAAATTGAGGTGATCCTTTTTTAAGTAATCTGTAAACATTTTAAATTAAATAATTTTCACATTTTTTCTCATTTAAAGTTAATAAATTATTGTGATTTGAATGTGAGTGTTCCCATTTATAATTATGATAATTAAGGAAAGATATTTCATGTATATTATACTATATTTAGGTTTAGCACTCAGGTGTGCACATTCTTTTATAACATTTTTCGATGTTAAAATCACAATATTAATTTGTCTTTGTGAATTTAAATATGATGCAACAAAAATGAGTGGTAGAACATTTAGCACAAATTAACTGGACAAGAAACTACACAGATTGACATTTTTTGAAGTGACTCTTTTAGGCAAAAAGTGTGGGAAACAATTTCTTCTTTTTGTATACACAGAGAAGTGTGTTCTTTTGTGCCCAAGTTCTTTGTTATTGACAACCACAACACTGCCTGGGATATCATTTTCCTTTCCAAAAACAAACATGAAGTTATAATTGGGTGGACCTTCTTTAAAAGGGATATTGCCCTGTGGACCTATAAATATAAATTCAAATGTCTGGGTTGCCATCAGATATGGAGTCTTACAGCATTCAGTTGAAGAGTGGGACTGAAGTCATCATGTTTATATTGATGGGCTTCACGAATGATTTTGAGCTGAAAGTCTCCCTGTTTTCTCATTTCTAGCAATCTATCTTTTTTCTCTGATAGGAAATGTGAGACTGGTTTTATTGGTCATTAGGGATTACTGGCTCCACAGCCCCATGTACTATTTTCTGAGTGTGTTGTCATTCTTGGATGCCTGCTATTCTTCAGTTGTTACCCCCAAAATGTTGTTCAATTTCCTGGCACTGGATAAAGCTATTTCATTTCTAGAATGTGCAACACAGATGCTTCTCTTTGTTACTTTGGGGACTACACACAGTTTTCTCTTGGCTGCAATGACTTATGACCACTATTTAGCAATCTACAACCCTCTTCTATATTCAGTTAACATGTCACCTGAATCTATGTGCTTTTCATCATTGCTTCCTATGTTGGTGGCATTTTCCATGCTATTATACACATGGTGGTCACTTTTAGCCCATCATTCTGTGCATCCAATGAAATTAAACATGTGTTTTGTGACATCCCTCCACTTCTCACTATTTCTTGTTCTGACACTCATACCAAAAGGCTTCTACTCTCTTAATTTGTGGACTCTATTGAGATAATTACTATAATGATAGTCCTGATCTCCTATGCTTTCATTCTGTTGGCCATTCTGAGGATGCATTCTGCTGAAGGGAGGTGAAAAGTCTTTTACACCTGTGGCTCTCAACTAACTGGAGTGTTAGTTTATCATGGGACAATGCTCTTCATGTATGTGAGGCCAAGTTCCAGCAACACTTTGGACCATGATATGATCGTGTCTATATTTTACACTATTTTAATTCCCATGCCCAATCCCAGTTTGAGGAACAAAGATGTTAAAAGGGCAATGGAAAAATTGAGAGAAATTTATCGTAAGTAAAATGCATTTTTAACATTGAGTAAACTTAAAAAGCATGCTGGGATTTAGTCCATATCTATATGATCCTAGAAACTAGAGAAGAAAATGGCTTGTTTTTAGTTAATATTGTTTATATAACCTAGAATATTTACAAAGAAAACAGTCAGCACTTCAATGCAACATATTATATATGTAGATAAATTGAGTCAGCATTATGCCTATGACAATGCCAGAACTGATCCATATTAAATAATAAGTAATAAAAATACTGAAATTGTTATTCTTTGTGCAATTTTATTTTCCATAATTATAATTAGAGGGCATGTAGTCAGGATTGGATGGCTAATTATCTCACATTGTTTACACTAAGTTCAGATTTCACTATGAAGTTAATTCATCTTTTGTAATCCCTTGAAGGGTCTCCAGAAAGCTATTTACTTGCTTACTGCACACTCACATGCTCAGATCTATTCTCTGGAGTGGCCTTTTTCAATGTTTGGATCACCACCTGTATTAGTCAGCCAAAGGAGTGCTAATGTGAAATACCAAAAATGGGTTGGTCTTTATAAAGGGTATTTATTTGGGGTAGAAGTCCACAGTTACCAGGCCGTAAAGTGTTAAGTTTCTTCTCTCACCACAGTCCATTGCCAAGTGTTGGAGTAAGATAGTTGCTGGTGTTTGCCAAGGTTCAGGCTTCTGGGGTTCCTCTCTTCCTGGGGCTGCATTTCTCTCTGGGCTCAGCTCTTCTGGTTCCTCCACAAGGTCAGCTGTGGACGATCAGGCGAACTGCTCACTTCTCTTCTCCTGGGGGCTTCTTTCCAACATCAAAACTGCTTCTCAAAAGACTGCTTCTCCTCTGTTCTTTGCCTTGCCTTTTTTATTCAATTCCCCACCCACCAGGGGGTGGGGCTCAACGCCCTACTGACTGACATGGCCCAGTCAACGCCCTAATCATAATTCAATCATGCCCAGATTAACAGATCAGATTACAGGCATGATCCAATTATATTTTTGAAATTCATAATTACATCAAATTCCCCAACGGTTACACCACCATAAATTTTTATTCCATTATTACCTTCCAGTTGACCCATCATAGGAATTTATAGATACATACTGAAACTACAAAAATATATTGTGATGATATTATAATATTTATTGAGTGTATAATTAATGATGTGAAAAAATGAATAATGGTAAAGCATAAAAAATAACTTAAAACTGACTACTATGTACAGATGGTGGAGGATCTTAAAAGCTAGACTGCTATCAGAGGTTCCTATGATGTTAGGTCCTTTGTTATGTCCTGTTGCTGCCTGTATTTTCTACCTAGGATAAACCACCTTCCATTTATCATCATTCCTAAATTTACACTATATGAAAAAATTCCCTGGAAAATGACCTTAAATCACCTCAACTCCTACCTACTTCTTCTTTAATTATTCTGTTTTGTTTATTTTTATTCCAAGATTAATTTGTTTGATGAAACATTAAGGGTGGAGTGGAAGTTTATTCTTTATTCAATGAAATTAACTGTTTTCCCAGCAAAGATGTTTGTCCTATGACTTCAGCAATTCATTCCCATCAGCACAAAGTAGTGAAAGAGTTAATTCTTAAATGTGTGTTTGTGATTCAATCAAAAATTTTTTACCTCAGTTTCTAATTCATTATGCATTTTGCTATTAATAGCAAAATGTGGTTTAAGTATATACTCAAATTTCCTCTTAAAACAACAAAAATAATTTTTCTGAGACACAAAGCTGACTATAATGTGGAAAAGATGTTGTATCATAAAGAAATTCAGCTTCTTGAAGCCACAGCATTATAAAATTTACTTTATTGAATATGATCTTGTGAGATGATTTTTCTGGAAAAAACTACTTCAAAAATTTTTCTATATATCCATCTCCTATCATAATTAAATGTTTTCACTATAATTTTAAAGGCTTCTACTATTCAAATAAGGGTTTCAAATTGTTAGGTACATTTTCAATCAAGATGGTTCCCCACTTTGATCATTAACTTTTCTTTCAAACTAACAAGAAATAATCTTTATGTGGGAAAGGAAAAGTTGAGCACTAGGAACAAGGATGAATTCACTTATGACTTAAAAATGGCCAATTGTTCATACAACATATAAGCAAAAACTAGATGTCAAGGTAATTCCACACTTTGTTTCCCTAAAAGTCAAATCTAATTGGTGAGACTAGCAGTCTCCCATGATTTTTTTCAATTTAAGATAACATGAAATAAGGATTTATTTAACTCTCAAGTTAATAACTTTTTCCTGTTCATATCTCAACTCAATTAACTTCCCAACAACCATGAATTCATAAATGATACCCTATGTATCATTTGACAATGTCATTTAATATTTGTTATTGTGAATATTTGAATAAAATCTAGCTTTAACACTGCACTGATCATGTTATTTGCATAAAGGCATGTATTATATTGTAAATGCACATAATTGTATCTCCAGAGCATAACATCATACCTGGAACAAGCTATTCAGAAAATATATTTTGAATCAATGATGAGTCACAGAATGAGAAATACTTAGTAGCAATTGTTAGCACATATATGCAGCTTTGTATTTACTGGACATTATATAAATGCATTATATATACTAAGTCATTTAGCCTCATAACAACTTTAAGAAGTTGTTTCATTTTTACCTATAATCACATTTGAGGAAACAGATGCACATCAACTCTAAGCACTCACAAATCTCTTAAGAGTGATAACCAGGATTCAAAACTAGATTTGACCTGTTTTTAAGAACATTAGTATATAGTATCAAACAACAGACTGGTCTTCATACTTTGCTGAAAACATTAACAGGACACCAGAAAATGTCATATGAAGTAGTAAAGGGTGTAATACTCTCTATGGTGGGAATATCTGTGGAAAAGGAATGTATTGTAAGAAGTGCAATATTAGAAAATAAATTTCCACTGCTTTTGAAAAAATCATTGAAAGGTTTATACATGTAAAATTTGCAGTTTTTGAGCCTAAGTGGTCAATATATAAGACATTAAAAGAAGGAGCAATAATAATAATAATAATATCTTTCCAACAACCATGAATTCATAAATGTTCCAGTACCTATGTAGTAATAATAATTGTTATTATTAGAAGAAATAGAAGGTAATGAGGAGGGAAAGGAAAATAAGTTTGTAAAAGTAAATGGATGAGATATTTCTACACTGATTCTGAGGTTCATTACATTTTGAAGGAACAATATTAGACCCCTGATATATATTGTACTGGAAAGTGTGAAATTATCTAGATAGTAGATACATGAATCCACAGCAGTAAATGAGATTTAAAAAGAAATACAGAACTCTCACTACTAATTAGGATGTAGAAATCTGCAAAGAACATATTATCAAGTCTGAAAATTTTTAAAAGCTAATAATCTTAATTACCATACCTTTTCACAAACCCACCAGAAAGATGAGACTGGAAACACCTAAGAAATCAAATATCAAAGACAGATAAGCCAGTCAAAGGAGAGATGGGACAAATGAACAATATCAGCTTTGGCAGAGGTGAGAGTAAGATGTGGCCACTGTACAAGCAGATAGGGAGAATATACAAAATGCTAACAAATTGTCAAAGTCAAGTGTGGGCTACAGTGCCAACTGGGAAAATAATGAGCTCTAGAATTAAGGGGTTTGCATTCACTCTCAATATCTCTCTGCAGGTCTCTACCAAGTGCTCATGAGAAAGACAGGGGCAAACAAGAGAGAACTTCAGACAAGGTCACTGGGCAAACCACAAAATACCAAATTCTTCGTCTTCCTTCCTTACTAAGTGAGGAATTGCTATTACTTTACCAGTTATGGCTTTATTCTTACTTTAGTCTGTCTAATGATAGAAAAAAAATAAATTGAGCTGCCCAGTTATGGAATAGTATCTGCTTTCTGATAGTATCCATTTGAAGAGCAAACCTTGGCTTCCTTATACCTTTTCAATAATTGCCCAACTAGAGCCCACATGCTATAATAAGCTTTTTCTAATATTCTCTTACTTAAAAACTGCACATTTTCCATGACATGTATTTTCCCTCACTGCAATGAGAAATAAATCCACACTGTTAAAGCACAGATGTTTCTGGTGGTCTGTGATAGGAATCATTGGCTTATGCCAATGATAAGCCAACAGGAATTAACAAAACAAAAAAAAAACATTAAAGAAAAAAGTGTGTGGAAAAAAATTATCCAAGAGTTGTGGTACAATGTTAAACAGTTTATTATATGTAATGTTAGAGTACTACAACCAGCATAGAGGGAATGCATAAGAAAAAACTATTTAAGGTCAAAATTACCAAAACCTTTCAGAAAATAGGGAAAGACATCAAACCTAATGTCCATGAATTTTAAAGGACTCCAGGAAGGTTAAATTCAAATAATAAATCAAATTTACAATAAAACACATCTAGACTCTTTGGTCTCACTACTGAACCACTCACCAAAAGAGATAAGTAGAAAATTATGAAGGCAGTCAGAGGATAGCTCATATCACATATAAAAGAAAATCATGAGAATTACATCAGATGTCATAAAAAATGATCCCAACCAAAACAAAATGTAAAGACATGTTTAAAATACTGAAAAACAAGGGCTGTTTTTGCAATATTCAAAACTCAATGAAACAGCATTCAAAAATGAAAAATAAAGACTTTTTCAGGAATATAAGCACACACACAAATAGAAATAATTTATAGTGAACAAACTTGTACTTCAAAAATTTACCAGTGAGAAGCAATACAATAATAGATGGAAACTTGGGTGTACTCAAAGAAAAATTATATAAAAATGTAAAACTGAAGGTAAATATATCAAATATTGGATTAAAAAATAATTGCTTTAAAAATAATTGACTAAATTAAAACTTCACTGATGCATTGCAGGGATTGAGACACATATAAAAATTAAATTTTTGATAAAAATAGTCAAAATATTGGGAAAGGTAAATTGGCTCTTTACTGCTCGAAAGCAAATATCCCTAGAGCAATCACTGCATAAAGAAAACGCAAAATTGTCAAATAAGGAATGAAAGAATAGATAACAGTCTAGTTATCCACAAACATTAAAACAAAAGTAATAAAAGCTTATAAACATCTTTTTGTATCTAATTTCATAATTTAAATGAAATGGAAAACTCCTTTATTATGATCACAACAGAAAAATATATTACTTGAACAACTCCATATCTCTTCATGAAATCAAAATTTTCCCTAAAAACGTTCCACTTGAAAATTGAAGATTTCTTTTTACAATGTGCAAATATCACTTTTCCTTCATACTGAAATGTGGACAGAGTTCTAGGTGAAACCTCTTCAGCCATGCAGAAAAGAAAAACTTCTTGGGAGATAGTAGAGCAACAACATAGGAAAAACCTGGGTTCCAGGATTACCTCATGGAAAAGAGACACTCACAAAACTTAGTCATTGAAAGTCTGCACTGTTACATCCAAGTCTGATACTTTTTTCTTTGTTTAGAAAACTGCTTGTGAATACTTTTCCAGTATAAGGACAACATGTACCTAACTAAAGCAGTTCTCTCCACAGCTCAATTACATGACCTGTTAAATCTTTCCTTCCTTTACAGAGTTCTTTCTTTCTGTAAATACTTGAATGTTTGATAAAATTTCAGTGGTATTGCCAAAGTCACACTATTTTCTCTAGACAGCTCTGGAATATATGTTTATCAGTGAGCCCTGCTAGCAATATATACCTATCAATGACCTCTGTTATTTTTGCTTCGTTTTAAAATAAAGCAATTATTATATTTTTCTCTAATAAGTGTAATATTTTTTTGTAGAGAAACAGTTATATTTTAGAATGGTGATGAAGCATGTGAACTCTGAAGTCAGACTGTATAAGTTCCAATGTGAGCTTGGTCTTTCACCTGTTGACTGACCATGAACAATTTTTGTAATTTCTCTGTGTCTCAGTTTCATCATCTGAAAAATTTCTCTTTTCAAATTTTTTGAGATGCTGTTCTAGGTGCTGGGGATCCCAGATGGATCAAATTAATTAAAAACCTGTGCTCATTGAGCTTTCATTGTGGAGGAAAACAGAGAAGAAACAAAGTCAGAAGCAAAACATAAAGAATGTTAGTTGGGATAACTGCTATGGAAAACAAACGTGGCACTGATGGGGATGGGGACAGGTGAAATTTTAAATAAGGTGGTAGGGGATGAGCTTATGAGGAAGAGAATGTGAAAAGACCCATGCAGTTATCTGGGCATAAGGAAATTCAGGAAATTCAGACAGCATCAGAACTAATGTGTATAGGGCAATTTGAGGAAGACAGTGTGGCCACTCCAAAAGGAACATGAAAGACACAATAAAAAAGGGGAAGTTCATAAGATTAAGGAGGAGGGGCAAGAACATTTGGGATATGGAGGCTTTTGTAAACATTTTAAATTTTACTTGTAGTGTGATGGGGAATCCTATAGTTTTTTTTTTAAGTGACATGAGTCAACTTAGTGTTTTTTTAGTATTACTCAAGTTCTTACATTAAGATTAGGTTCAAGGGACAAAAGACAGAAAAGATGGAAACAATCTAGACTGCCTCATCAAAAAATTAAAGAGTGAGATGATGATTCTTCAGCTAGGATGATGGCAGAGGATATGTAGAGAAATTTTCATGCTCTCAAAATATATTCTGTACATAGAGTCAATACAATACACTGATAGACCAGATGTGAGATGTGTGACATAGAAAAAATTTCAGGATGACTAATAAGTATTTGCCTGCACAAGTAGGAGAATTACTTTCTATTAATTGAGATTAATTCTATTTATTGCAAGTAACTACCTGAGAGTTACCTTGTGAAGATAAACTAGGTTATAGACCGTAAACCCTCTGAGTATTGTCCTGCACTCAGTAGGTCCTCAGAAAATATAATTTATTTTTACCATTATTATATAAAATCAATCATTTTGCAAAAATACTATTGTTCACATTTTCTTATACCAATTCCAGTCTTTTTTTTTTTTCTTGATCATTATTTATTTACATAGGTAAACTTTCCAGTACATAGAACTGTGACATAGCACCATGAATGAAAGGATTCTAAAACCTTGAAATTATGGATTTTATACATATTACTAGAATTAAAAAAAATAAGAGTGTACAACAAAAACATTGAACCCTAAAGTAAACCATGGACAGTAATTCATTGCAAAATTAAAATAATGTTGCCACATGAATTACCACTAATTATCACATTAACCTAGGGTATTATAATGGGATTTATTGGAGCTTTGTAGTTTATAATGATTTTTCACTAAATCCTCAACATCTCTAATAAAAATAAATATACAAATATATAAATAAATAAGCAAGAAGGTTTGGTGAGTTTTGAGCAAGAAAATTTACCGCAGACCATCATACATAAAATATGATATCTAGTGATGTACATAGGGATAAGAGGGAATATGTAAATAGTCCAGTGTTTATATATCACTCAAAGTTTTATGACATTTATTAACAGCATAATTATTTACTAGAATATACTATAGGAAGGAAGGATATTCTTAATTTAATTAACACTTAATTATTTCCTGAAATTATTAGTGTGTGCAAAATTATAGAATCTGTTGAATAACATTGCCAAAACATGTCAACAAATATATTTCTTAAATCAATGATCTGTACATAAATGAAAGCAAGTGCAGTACAGTTCATAAAAGGAACTAAAAATATAGAGCCAGAAATATAAGAATTCACACAATGAATGTAAAAGATGAGAGATTAGCTTAAAAAGTATATTATTTAAAAATAAATGCTGATTTAGAGGATTGTTGGAAGATGGTAATGGAATGACATGCAGAGCTAAATGCTTTCACACACACAAAAACAAAAAAACAGAAATTGCCAAATGCTGTCTGAGGAAACTGCTTTGGGGATCAGCAGACCAGGACAGTGCTACACAACTCTCGGGAGCATGAAGGATAGAAAGCTGAAGAAGCCAAAAATACAAGCATGAGTTACCAAGCCCCATAGTGGCAGGGAAGAGCTGCCCTCTCCCACTCCCAAGATACTTAGCTGGTGTAAAACCCCTGGCTTTACCTGGCTCACTGAAGCCTACTGAGAGGGGAACAGACATCTTCCTCCCTATCAGCTGTTTCAACGGAAAAGGGAAGGGAATTTGGGGGGCTTTTCTTCAGGGAATTCAGCCAGCAGAGTCTGCTTTGCATCTCCAGTCTGGAGATTCAACACATGAACACAGGAAAGCCAAGACTGAAACACCTCCTTGGAAAGGTGCACTGATGAGTGCCATCAGCTGATAGGTCTGGAAATTGCAAAGACAAAGTATGTTCTTGGCGTTCTCTGTATCCAACCCCTGGGAGAACATCTGTGCCCCACTAGTGAGTCCCTGGCCTGATTTAGATTACTGAAGCTGGGCAATTTTAAAGACTTAGAAAAAGTTGAACCAAATATCAAAGAAGAGTTGAGGTAGAAAATAACAATAAGCAAGAGAGAGAAATTGGTCATCAGAGTTAATTCACCAACATATTATGATGCCTAGACATCAGCAAGAATTACAAGCCATACTAGGAAAGAGGAAGAGATGGCCCAACCAAATGAACTAACCAAATATCCAGAAGAGATACAGGATTTATGACAATTGATCAGTGATAATCACACGACTTTCCTAATCACTTCAAAAAATTTAAAGGAAATATGACAAAAGAAATAAAGACTATAAAGAAGATAGTGAGTGAGCATAAAGAAAAATTTGAAAGCCTTCAAAGAAAAGTAACAGATCTTATGGGAATGAAAGACATAATAGATGGATTAAAATTACATTAGAGCCACATAAAAGCAGATTTTCAACTGCTTGAAGAGAGAATTAGTGATTTAGAAGTCACAGCATCTGAACTGGAAAAGACAGGAGAACAGAAAGAGATGAGAATAGAAAAATAGAACAAGGTCACAGCAAATTGAATGAAAATATGAAATGTACAAACAATGTGTTATTGGTGTCCTAGAAGGAGAAGAGAATGGAAAAGGGAAAGAAAGAATATTTGAGGAAATAATGATTGAAAACTTCCTAACCCTTATGAAAGACATAAATATGAATATCCTAGAAGGACAACACACCCTAAACAGAATAAATCTAAATGGATCTACCCAGAGACACCTACTATTCAGAATGACAAATATCAGAGATAGAGAGGATTCTAAAAGCAGCAAGAGAAAAACAAAGCATCACATACAAGGGAAACTTTAAAACATGTTACCTAGCTACAGTGGTAAAAACAGCATGGTACTGGCATAAAGAGAGACACACTGACCAATGGAACTGAATGGAGAACTCAGAAATAGACCCTCACATCTATAGTTAAGTGATTTTTGACAAGGTGGTCAAGCCCTCCCAGCAGGGCCACAAAGTCTATTCAACAAAAGATGCTGGGAGAACTGGATATCCATCTCCAAAAGAAAGAAAGACTCCTGTCTCATACGTTATACAAAAATTAACTCAAAATGGATCAAGAGCCTAAATATAAAAGTGAGAACCATAAAACTCTTAGAAGAAAATATAGGAAAACATCTTCAAGATCTTGTGCTAGGCAGTAGTTTCTTAAACCTTACACCCAAAGCCCGAACAACAGCAACAAAAAATAGATAAATGGGATCTCATCAAAATTAAACACTTTTGCACCTCAAAGGTTTTCGTTAAAATGGTGAAAAGGCAACCAACTGAATGGGATAAGATATTTGGCAATTACATATCTGATAAGGCCTTAACATGCATGATATGCAAAGAGATCATACAACTCAACAATAAAAAGACAAACTACCTGATTAAAAAAATAGGCAAAAGAATTGAAAAGACAGTTGTCCAAAGAATAAATATAAAAGGTGCTGAAACACATGAAAACAATATTCAACATCACTAGTGATTAGGGAATTGCAAATCAAAACTGCATTGAGATATCATTTCACACCTATTAGACGGCCACTATTAAAAAGTCAGAAAACTGTAATTGTTGGAGAGGATGTGGAGACATAGGAATGCTTATTCACTGTTGGTGGGAATGTGGAATGGTACAGCCACTGTGGTGGACTGTTTGGCAGAGCCTAAGGAAGTTAAATATAGACTTGAAATGTGACCCAGCAATAACATTAATAGATATATAGCCAGAAAATCTGAGAACAGAGACATGAACAGACATCTGCACATCAATGTTCATAGCTTCATTAGCCACAATTGCCAAAAGATGGAAATAAACCAGGTGTCCATCAACTGATGAATGGATAAACAAATTGTGGTGTATACACACGATGGAATATTATGCAGCTGTAAGAAGAAATGAAGTCGTGAAGTATATGACAACATGGATGAACCCTGAGGACATTGTGTTGAATGTAGCAAGCAAGACACAAAAGGACAAATACTGTATGATTGTCCTATTAAGAACTAAATATCCTGTTTAAACTCATGGAGGTAAAAATTAGAATATAGGTCACCAGAAAATAGAAAGTGGATAGAAATGGAAAGCTGAGGGTTAATCTGCACAGAATTGGTAAAAAGCTTGTTTGTAAATCTCTGGAAACAAATAGAAATGGTTAAAGGATATCATGGTGTTTGTAATGAGTGATGCTAATGTATGGGTATGACTGTGGTTGAAAAGGAAAGTCTAAGGCCATGTATATTATTAGAAGGAAAGCTAAAAACTGACATGGGACTGTATAAGATAGTAAAACCCCATGTAAAACACAAATATGGGTGATATTGCATATATAAGCCTAATTTTATAAAATATAAATACAAATATACTAGAGAAAAGAAAAAAGAATATCAGCTATGTATGGCAGGTGACATTTGTTTCTCATTTATCATTATTTTTGCAGTAATGAAAGTGCTGTGGGTGTGATTGGGGTGATGAATGCACATACATGATTGCATCAATTACCATTGATTGTACTCTTCGGATGAATTTATGCTTTTTTAATCTGCATCAATAAAACAGAAAAAAACAGTTGTATTCACTTAGAATAAAAATTCAGAAACCAAAATTAAAAAAAAATACATGCTCATCAAAGACATATCTCATTGCAAAAAATTCTAAGAATAATTGAAATAAATATAGATTTTAGGCAACATATATTTCAAATAAAAATAAAATCATAATGAAATCATTTACATGGCATTAATATACTAAATAAAAATTTTCACATAAATTAAGAATGTAAAGGAAAATAATGTAGTTTTAATTGTGTGAATGATTTAATTCACAATGATGAACCAATGAAAAATTGTTAAACATTATCATGCCTAAAACAAAGGTTGAACTTTATTACAATCAAATATGTGGAAAAGAGGGAAAATATTTTCTTATGTAAGTTTTGAATAGCAAAGAAAATTAAAATTTAATCCCAGGTTTTATAGAGGAATTTTTTAAAGGAAATTTTATCAACCTACCTGATGAAAATTTATAAGATGTCACAAAAATAAGACTAATCAATAATTTCTTAGCCTTACAAATTTTCTCTATTAAAAATTTTAAAACAAATAAGGCAAAACTTTAATTTGAGAATTTATTTTTTTAAATAACCTAACATAACAAACTTGTAGAAATCAGCAGAAAAGCACTGATGGTTTTAAATCACACTGAATTTAAACAAAGAAATAATAATTACTGAAACTGGTTCACAGATCACAGATGGTAGGGTTTTCAAATGGTTAGCACTTAGACACATAACAGATAGTATTGCATGCAGATTTTTAAGCTGATGAATTTATAAAACTTCACATAGTAAAACTTTGCAAGATGATGTTGATCTCACCCATGTACCAAGAAAATATTTATCTCCCAATTTTAGATGACAATGTAATTATCAAGGATTATACTGATAATTCTTAAATGAAAACTGCAAATATGAAAAATTTGGAAGATGTATGTAATATAAACATACTCTTATCTAAGTTTAGTCTAGAAAACTATGAAACACTATAAAATGGTTATATTTTTATATTCTTTAATATTTTAAAATATTTTCCAAATTTTTTCAATGTTCACATATATTCTTTCTACAAATGAATTTTATTGCAGTATATTACTTTGATCTAATACCAAATGTTTGAAGTGCTGTTTTCCCTGTTTAGCTACTTTTTTTATCAGTAAGATTTAACAAAAGGATTTATGAAACATGAATAAATATATTCAAAACAAAATGCATTATTTATTCAAAAATTTTAAAAAGTATAATTTATGTGATGATAATGGTTATGATTTACCAGTATTGCATTAAATTTATTTTTACAATAGCTCTATGCACCTAGAATTATTCTGTTTCTTATACAGTTAAAGAAACTGAGAAAACTTTAGTCACTTACAAAGGGAAAGTCTGCTAAAATGTTGGCAGATCTAGAATCTAAACTCTGGAATGTCCAATTCAAATCACACCTGCCTTACCACTGTGCTACATTTCTTCTTTGTGAATGTACTCTCCATAATAAAATTATCTGAAATTGGTACATGGGTGGGGATTTCTATGATAGAGGGTGAAAATTGACACCACCTTTTTCATATCTACTGCCCTCAAAACACAAATATTTAAACCACAGGTATGACACATATTTCATAGATTCCAGTTATTATGCAGATTTCTAAAAACATATCCTTGGAAATATTCCAGATCATGCTGGGGAAAGAGAGACTATCTCCACAGAAATGAAAATTAATACAAGGATGCTATTATTTTTAGAGAGAGTCCATTTAGACAACCAGTAGGAAAGAAAGAAAAGGTGACCTTGAATGTTCAGCATCACTGTCATTTCAATTGCCTGGAAATGTTTCTCTTCTGCATGACTCTAATGAGAACATTTTTAACTTCCTTATTCCTAAGACTATAAATGAGAGGATTCAGCATGGGAACCACCATAGTATAAATCACAGAGGCCACCTGATCCTTTCCTATGGAAGTACAACTTCTTTGGTTTTAAATAAGTAAAAAATTGTACCATAAAAGATGGTGACTCCCAGGAGGTAGGAGACACAAATAGAGAAGGCTTTATGCTTTCCTGAAGTGGATTTAATTTTCAGGATAGTAGATGGAACAGACCCATATTACACACAGATTGTGATAAGAGAGAGTATGATGGTAGAGTCAGCAAGAATAAATATCATTGGATTATATTTAACTTGCAGAATTGCAAACTGTTCATGAAAAGCACATTAACCAATGAGTCTGTAAATCCTATCTTCTAGTACCCAGAGATGAGGGTACGGCAACACCTTTTGGACATAACAACCTGGTAGTGAAGAGGATTGTAAATAGCTACAAAGCAGTCATGGGCCATTGAAGAGAGGAGGAAACACGCAACGGCACTGAAAAAGAAAAAAAAAAAACAAAACTTCATGAAGCAACCAGTGAATGAAATCTGCTTGGTAGAAATCAGCAAGTTTTCTAAGGTTTTAGGGGTGATGACTGTAGAATAACAGAAGCCAAGGAATGACAGGTGGCTAAGGAAAAAATACATGGGGGGGTGAATCTGGAGATCTAGGTTAATTATCAGTATCATCCCTGCATTCCCAAGCACAGTAATCAGGTATATCAGGAGAAACAGCACAAAGAGGAGCAGCTGGATCCCTTCAGACTTTGTCAGTCCTAAAAGGATGAAATCAGGTATGTTTGTGTAATTCCTACTTCCCACACTGTTTAAGTGTTGTAAACTGTTGAGAAATCAAAGGTGGTACGTGGCATGAATGACTTCCAAAAACTTTTTGTTTCTATGAATGACCCTGCATTTTAAAAAATTCACTTACTACTCCTGTAAATGTACAATAAAGAGAAGTTTGCAAAATATTACTGAAATAAATCTTACTTTGACTCAAATATAAATTAGGTATAAAACATGAATTTGGAAACTATATAATAAAGACTCATATATATTGGATAATTAGAATGAACCTGGACTGTCACAAATACCTCTCTTTATTACACATTTATCCAGATGGAAATATTTCATAGGTATTTCTATAAACCCATTTTTTAGCTGAGAAAAAGGACACGGAAATTTAAGTAACTTATCCATAGTCATAGCCATTAAGGTGTGGCTCTTTGATTTTACAAAGTTTAAGTCCAGAGAGCATGCAAATCACAATAAATTGCTCTGTACAGTTAATTTCAGAAAAAAAATGGTGCTAGATATATAATAAATAATGATAGTTTTAATGCATCACTTACTGTACTTTGTATCCAATATTGTTTAATACTAAAGACAGATCAGAAATTAAATCCTAGGCTACATAATGATGTATTAATATGCTCAATTATGTATTCATATTAATTTTCAGAAGATATGATATTTTTTAACTGTTTACTTAAAATCAAATTTCTTCCATAAATTGCATTTTGAATATTTGTACATTTCTGGTACATTCCTATTCCTCCAATTGTATGTTGACATTTCCACAAATCCTCGAATCTGCTTAGGTAAGACCTAAATGATATGTATATGGATATTGATGTTTTTCTAAATCATATCAGTATTTTATTTGATCAAAACTTAAAGCTTCTAACTTTGAGAATAATACCATGTGCTAAAGATGGAAACCTTCTTCCAGCATTATCTGTCTAAAAATGTGTCAAATTCAAGATTTTCCCACAAATAAAATTTGTAAACCATATAAGGAACCAAAAATTTCTATGATATCTTTGTTTCCTTTGTGAAAAGATATTTTTAAATTCTTGTATGTCCATTTTGATTTTATTCTGAGCTAAAATAAATCAACCCAATTTTTTTTTAAAGATCCCTGTCAAAAGTAAACTTCCCCTGAAATTATTTCTCACAAATACACCAAGAAGCTTCTGTGTACAGAAGGAAAAGAGAATATCCCTTTCCTTTCCCCTGGACAATGCCAAAACACCTTTTATATTTGCAACAGGATTGCTAATAACACAGCATTCAATGATGTATGGGACCAATTTTCAAGGAAGACTGTCTGCCATGTTTCCAAGGATTTATGTATCCATATTAAGAGAGTTTCTTCACTCTTAGAACCACATAATTTTGACCATGATATTTTTGTATTCTTTTGTAGTCCTGTAATATTTGTCTGGGTTAAAAAAAAAAAAAGGTATTTTTAGGTAAATACTTAATTACCCTAGGGCTAAAAGGCCATATTGCTATCTGCCAGTGATGAAGTAGCAAATATTTCAAACTGAAATTTTTGGACTTAAAAGTTTAACACTTCAAGGGAGTAAATATTGTTCATTAAAAAAATTAGACTACAACAAAATTCAAAGAAGAAAATAAAAATCATTCATAACTGTTGCAAATCTTGACATGTAATTTGCCAACAGGATCTTTGAAAAACTAGTGAAACCTCATAGTGTTATCTTCCTCAGAACTCCAGGAAACAGTTAAAGGATAGCAAAAGCTGGGAAAATATTTTTTTAAAAAATGCAACTTGGAACCATAGAAGAAGCTGGCTTCTACTCTATCTCTTTTCAGGCACTATTAGGGGCAAGCTTGTACTCTCATTGTGGGTCCCTGGCTCTGTTCTGGAGGAAGTAGAATAACCATTAGATGGATCTGGGTTGCATGCATGTTGGCTCCCATCCAACCAGAGGCAGTCTGAAAGACTGATCCAAAACTCTTCTCTCTAAATTGTTCCACAATAATTTGCACTTCAGGCAGAAGCAATTCTTCAAAAGCTGAAGCAATATAAGAAACAATCAAAAAGGCTGTATCATGCAAAGGATACCTGGTGTTAAGACACAAAATAGAGGACTCTGGAAGTTGGCAGGGCATTCATCTGCTCACCAACAAAGGAATATCCAAGACCATAAGCACCAGTCCAAAACAAAACGCAGATACATAAAAGGAGAGGATCCCAAGTTTTGCCTCAGTTTGATATTCTTGATTGAAGGGCTAAACACCAAAGGAAAGCATCAAACAAAACAACCAATTTTTGAAGACAGTGAAAGGTGTGTTTTATTGGGCTTTGTACACTTCTGCGATTACTGTCACACAAGGAGATATCTGTCATACCAGTATCTGGATACAAGCTTATGAAACTGACAATTCAGAGACTAAATCCCAATGCTAAAACCTCAAAATATTAAAATGTACATTATATGATAAATGTTTACAAGTAAAATCAAAGAAAAAGAAATAATGGCCAATCCAAAGGAACAGGATAAAAGTCCAGAAACCACTAATGAAGAAAACCAGACTTTGGACATTCTGGTCAAAGACATTTAAAAAAATCCTAAATATGCTCAAGGAGAGAAAGGAATAAAGGAAGAATTAAAAGATATAAAACAATGAATGAATAACTTGAGAATCTCAATAAAGAGATAGAAAGTTTTAAATGAAACTAAACAAAAATACTGGGTTGAAAAATACAATAAGAAACAAGAAATTCCCTAGAAGATATCAAAAACAAATTAGAGCTGGCAAAAAAAGAATCAGTGAACTAAAATATAAAATGATTGAAATGATACAATCTAAAGGAATCTTCAAAGACATAATGACAAAGCATCCCAAATATAATGAAGATATGAAAGCACACATTCAAGAAACCCAATAAACCAACACAGGATAAACTTGAAGAGAACCATGCCCATACACATTGTAGACAAATTTTTACCTACCAAAGACAAAGAGCTCTGAAACATGCAAGGAAAAAGCAACATGTTATGCAAAATTAAGTTCAGATTTCTCATCAGAAATCATTGCGGGAAGAAGTCAGTGGACAAAATATTTTATGTACTGAAAGAAAGGAATTGCCAATCAAGATTTTATATCCAGCAATACTATCTTTAAAATGAGATAGAGATTAAGATAAGCCCAACATCAGAAAATGTTTAGGGAGTTTGCCTCTAATAGACCTGCTCTATAAGCAATGCTACAGGGAGTTTTACACACTGAAAGGAAAGGACACTAGGCAGTGAATTGAAGAGGCATAAAAAAAAATAATTTTAGGAAATTAGCTTAAAATGAAAACTCATTTTTAAAAACCAAGGGCTAACATAACATTCAAAGGGGAAAGACTGAAAGTTTTCCCCCTAAAATCTCAGACAAGACAAGGATGCCTACTGTTACCACTGTTATTCAACATTGTAGTGGAGGTTTTAGTCAGAATAAAGAGTCAAGAAAAGGAAAAAAAAAGCATCCAATTTGGAAAAGAGTAAGTAAAACACTCTCTGTTTTCAGATAACATGATCTTATATGTAGAAATTTTTGAAAAATCCACAACAAAGCTACCAGAGGAAATGAACTAAGTTAGCAGTGTGTCAGTGTATAATATCAACAAGGAAATTCAGTAGTTTCTAGCTATTAGTAATGATCATTCTGAAGAGAAAATTAAGGAAATAATTTCTGGTGTATAGAATTAGCAACAAAATTAAACAAACAACTAGCATTAAATATAACCAACTGTATAAAAGACATATACACAGAAAAATACAAACCATTGCTTATAATAATTTAAAAAGACCCAAATAAATGGAAGAATATTCTGTGTTCATATATCAGGAGACTAAATATTGTTAATATATCAATCCTACCCAAAGCAATTTACAGATTCATTGCAATCCCAATCAAAATTCCAACAGCTTTCTCCATAGAAATGGGAAAAACCGTCATCAAACTTATATGGATGTTATAGAGGGGCCCCAAACAGCCAAGCTATCTTGAAAATGAAGAAGGATGTTGAATGACTAACAATTACCAAATTTAAAACTTATTACAAAATTACAGTACTCAAACTATTATGATATGGTCCAAGAGCAAACATATAGACCAGTGGAATGAATTGGAAGTTCAGATAAATCCTCATATTTATGGCCACTTTGTTTTTGAAAGTTTTCCAAATCCACTCAATGGGGAAAGAATAGTGTATTTAACAAATTGTTTGGGGGAATCTTGATGCTTACATTCAAAAGAATAACTGTGGACCCCTACCTCTCATCATATGCAAAAATTAACTTAAAAAGATTCAAATATCAACATATAAGAAAAAATACTATACAACTTTGCTGATGATTGAATTATGTATCCAAAAAATGTTTTTAATCTTAGTGCATTTCTGTGGCAGTGAACTCATTTGAAATAAGACATATTATAGAAGTTATTTTTAGTTAAATTTTAGTCATCTGAATCAGTTTGTGTTTTAGTTTGATTCCTGGAGTTCTTTATAAATAGTATGATACTCATAGAGGGAAAGTGACAGATGAAGCTGGAAATCTGAGGGAGAAAGGAGAAGACAACTGTGTGACAGAAAAGCCAAAAATTAAGCCAATCCAAAAATGCCAAAGTCTGAGGGGAGAAAGAATCACCATCTTGATGAATAAATTGTGAACTTCTCATAGCCTCAAACTCTCAGCTAATAAATTTCCATTATTTAATCCAACCCACATTATGGTATTTGTTTTAACAGCCAGGAAACTAAGACAAACTTCTACAAGGAAACATAGGGAAATCTATTCAATATCTTATGTTAGGCAATGGTTTCTTAGACTTTACACCAAAGTATAACCAATAAAAGAAAAAATAGAAAAAGGGGACTTCATCAAAATTCAAAATTCATAACTTCTGTGTATCAAAGAACTTTATCATGAAAGTAAAAACAAAAACTACAGAACAAGATAAAATATATGAAAACTACATATCAGATTGTATTTTATTATCCACATATTGAAAGAAATACAATTCAATCAAAAAACAAAAATCCAACTAAAAATGGGGAAAAAAGACTTGAATACATATTTCTCTACAGAATACATGTAAACAGCCCCCTAAGCACCTGAAAATATGCACAACCTTGTTAGCAATTATGGAAATGCAAATAAAAACTACAAAGAGATACAATTTCAGACCTACTAGAAAGTTTACTTCACATCAGTGTTGTAATTTCTTCCATAGCATGAATCACAAAAATCGGGACTTGGGAATTGTCCTGAGTGACATTGCAATGACAGATATAGGATATTTTATATCATCATGTAACATGCAGAACTGTGTGGGAGAGAGTGTGGTCTTCAATGTGAACTATGGTCCATGCTTAATGGCAAAGCCCCAGGCTGTGTTTATTAATTGCAATTAATGTGCCAAACTAATGAAGGGTGTTTATGTGGGAGGTTGTGGGAGGCTGTGGGAAGTGTGGGAGTTTGGGCGTATGGGAATCCCTATATTTTCTGTGTAACATTTATGTTATCTAAGTATCTTTTAAAAAAGAAAGAAAGAAAAAAAAGAATGTCTACTAATATAAAGCTGAAAATAAAAAATGTTGGAGATAATGTGGAATATGGGAACACTTGTTCATTGTTGGTAAGAATGTAAAATGGGGTTGGTGAAGCTGCTGTAGAAATCAGTTTGGTGATTCCACAGAAAAATAAGTTCAGAATGACCATGTTAACCAGCAATTTCACTGCTAATTATATAACCTAAAAAAATGAAGGTAAGGAATCAAACTAATATTTATACATGATTGTCAAAATATGGAAGCAGCCCAAGTGTCTGTCAACAAATGAGCAGATAAACAAAGTGATATATACATGCAATGGAATATTATTCACCTGTAAAGAAATAAAGTTTTGTTACATGCTACAGCAAGGATGAAACTTGAAGTCATCATGTTAAGTGAAATTAACAAATCCAAAGTGACAGATATTGTATGATCTCCCTGATATGGAATAATTAGAATATGCAAATCAAAAGAGTAAAAAAAAAAAAAAGAAAGAATAGAAGTAGCCAGGGGTCAGCTTTGGGGTAGAGATGGGGAATTGATGCCTAATTGGTAGAGACTTCTGTTTGGGATGATGGAAAAGTTTTGGTAGTGGATAGTGCTGATAGAAGCACAATATTATGAATATAATTAATAGCACTGATTTGTATATTTGAATGGGGTTAAAATGGAAAATTTCAGGTTGTGTGTGTGTGTATATATATATATGTATTTATGTATATATCTATGTATTTAATTTCCTTGGCTTCTCAGGCAAATACCATGAAATGAGTCACCTTGAACAATGGATATTCATTAGCTCATGGTTTTGAAACTAGGAAAAAGTTCAAATCAAGGTATCATCAAAGTGATGTTTTCTCCCCTACAACTGTGACATTTTGTGACTGGCTGGTAGTAATCATTGGTCCTGGCAGTTTATTTCATGTGGCAATGTATATGGTGTCTTCTCCTCACCTCTCCCTTCTCTTCAGCTTCTTGCTTCCACTGGCTGTGACTTTTTTTATCTGTCTGAATGTCATTTCACTTTTAAAGGACTCCAGTAATAAGATTAAGACCCAGTCTCTGAAGTAACCTCATGAAAAATTACTACTACTCTCACTTACAGACTTTAAAGCATATCACTTAGCAACAGTGGTAAAAACAGCGGTACTGTCATGAGGACAGACACATTGACCATTGGAACAGAATCAAGAACTCAGAAATAAACCCTCACATCTACAGTCAAGTGATTTTTGACAAGGCTGCCAAGCCCATCCAGCTGGGCCTCAACAGTCTATTCAACAAAAGATGCTGGGAGAACTGGATATCCATATCCTAAAGAAAGAAACAAAACCCCTATCACAAAATGGACCTAAAGATAAAAGTGACAACCATAAAACTCCTAGAAGAAAATGTAGGAAAACATCTTCAAGACCTTGTGGTAGGCAGAAGTTTCTTAAACCTTACACCCAAAGCACAAGCAACAAAAGAAAAAATAGATAAATGGGACATCCTCAAAATTAAACACATTTCCACCTCAAAGGACTTTGTTAAAAAGGTGAAAAAGCAGCCTACTCAATGGGAGAAAATATTTGGCAATCACATATCTGATAAGGTTTTAATATCCATGATATGGTAAGGGATCACACAACTCAAGAATAAAAAGACAAACTACCTCATTAAAAAATGGGCAAAAGACTTGAAAGGCAATTGTCCAAAAGAAGAAATACAAATGTAAAGAAACACATGAAAAAATCTTCAACACCACTAGCGATTAGGGAAAGGCAAATTAAAACTACGAGATATCATTTCACATCTGACTGACCATTATTAAAATGTCAGAAAACTGTTAATCTTGGAGAGGATGTGGTGACACAGGAACACTTAGGCACTGTTGGTGGAAATGTAGAATGGTACAGCCACTGTGAAGGACTGTTTGGCAGTTTCTAAGGAATTTGAAAATAGACTTGCCATGTGACCCATCAATAGCACTGATAGGTATATACCCAGAAAAATTGAGAACAGAGACACAAACAAGCAATTGCAAACCAATGTTCAAAGCGCCATCATTCATAATTGCCAACTAAATATATTGTGTAAACTCATGGAGTTAATAACTAGAATATAGGTAACCAGAAAATAGAAGAAGTTTAAAACATGGAAAGCTGAGAGTTAATCTGTGCAGCATTGCTAAAAAGGTTGTTTTTAACTCTTTGGAAATGAATAGAAATGGTGAAAGCATATCCTGCTGTTTGTAACTAGCAGTGCTATTGTATGGGCATGACAGCAGTTGAAAGGGAAAGTCTAAGGTCATGTATATTACTAGAAGGAAAACTAAAAACTGTAACATGGGACAGTATATGATACTAAAACTCATGTTAAATACAAATATGGGTGAGATTTCATATATAAGACTGTTTTTAAAAAATATAAATACAAATATACTAGAGAGGAGGAAAAAGAATAGCAGCTGTGTATGGCAGGAGAAACATAGTGAGAATGAGAGGTGATGAGCTTTGTTTGCTTTTTGTTTATTATTATTGGAATAATGAAAGTGCTCTAAGAATGTTTGAGGTGATGTATGCACAAATATGTGATTACACCCAACACCATTGCTTGTACACTTTGGATGGCTTATGCTTCATTAATATGTATTAATAAAATTTACTTGTTAAAAAAAAGTCCTACTTAAAATGGGTTCACAACTTCAGGAATAGATAAAGTTTAAGAAAATGTGTTTTAATTTTTGGGTACACAGAGCTCCAAACCACCACACTCCACTCTTTGGACCCCCAAAAAAACATGTGCTTTCTACATGCAAAATGCTTTCATTCCATGAAGACATCCCCAAAGACTTAAGTCATTTCAGAAACAATGCTACCTACTAAGTCTCATCAAATATACTATGGATATGGCCTGTCCTGAGGCATAATCTCCTCTCTGTGGACCTGTGAAATATAGAGAAAAAATGTTCTGTTTCCAATTTTAAATTGAGGCACAAGCAAGGATAAACATTCACATTCCAGTAGGGGGAGATTGGAAGGAAAACAGGAGCCATGGTCCCCAAAATTCTGAAACCCAGAAGGGCAAACTCCATTTGATTTCAAGGTCAAAGAGTCATTTATAGATGAATGTCTTCTCAAGGCTTGATAGAGCGGCAGCCTTACCCCTTCCAAGCACTTGCACAATAACCCTGTTTATGATGGCCACACACAAGATACAACTACTAGAGCCTACCTTCTGCTGCTCTGTTTATCTCTGCTCCCAAAGGACTGTTTGAATGGGACCATTTCAGAAAATAGCACAATATCAATTGGTGTGAAGAGAAATCTCTGTTTGACAATTTGAACTGTAGCTATAACTTAATCCATATATAAGTCTCTGGAAACATTTTAAAATAAATAAATTTCACAGTGATTCTCATTTATATTTAGTAAAATCTTGTGATTGAAATGTGGTTGTTACCACATTATAATTATGACTATTAAGCGGAAACATTTCATTGACATTGTAGCAAATTTGAGATTAGTTCTCTGGTTGTAATTTCCCTTATTTCTGGATGTAAACATCATGATATTCATTCATCATTCTGAACTTTAATATGATATATTATGAAAGCAGGGGGTAGAAATTTAACATTAAATTGAGTGGAAAATAAAACATGCAAATTGGCAGGGGTTTTGGTCTGATTTGTTTCATTTTTTGCAAGTTTTATGTAACTTGTTTAGCCAAGAGAGAATGAACATTTATTCATTTAATTGATGCAGGAAGTGGATCCAGTTGGGCCTAACTTCATTATAATTTCCTCTGTCATCACTGCCTAGAATATTATTAAGCCATTCCAAGAGTGCAATATGATATCATTTTGCAGATTCTGTTTTTATGGAATATTGCCTGGAACACCTATAAATATATACTGGGAAGTATGGAGTTCCAATAGTTTGGAATTATATGGTAGTCCATTGAAGACTGTGACTGAAATAAGTATTTTTGTATTGAAGGCCTTCACATATAACATAGAGCTGAAAGTCTCCTGTTTTTATAATTTTTATAATTCATAACAATCTGTTTTTATGCCATCACAGAAAATTTGGGATTGACTGTATTGGTCATCGGGGATTCCAGCTCCACAACCCCATGTACTGTTTTCTGAGTGTGTTGTCATCTTTGATGCCTGCTATTCTTCAGTTATCATTCTCAAAATATTGATCAATTTTTTGGCAGAGGACTGAATGAAAGAAATGATTTAGAGAAATTGGTTCATAACTAAAGTGCATTTTAGCATTGAATGAAACTCAAAAGAATGTGGAAGTTATTATTTATCTCTGTAGTGAGAAACTAGGCAATTAAATGTCTATTAGTTAATACTGTTTACATATACTAGAATATTTCCAAAGAAAGCATCATTCAACTCTCCATTGTAGCATTTTACCAATGTAGATAAATTGCATCAGCTATATGTCTACTACTATGTTCAAACTGCTCCATATTAAATATTCATTGATAAACATATTGATATTGTTAGTTTATGTCTAATTTGATTTTCACTATCTATAATTAGAGACCATGTCCTCAGGATTTGATGGCTTGATATAACATCACATTGATATAGTAAGTCTTCAGTTTTTATTATAAAGTGAATTGTTCATCCTGAATCCTTGTGAATGACCTTCCAAATGTTATTTTCTTACACCGTGTGTACTCAAACTCTCAGATCCATCCTCTGGAGATGACTTGTGCCTTGTTTGAGTCAACAACATAGATTTTTTTTTTTAAGATTTATTTATTTTATTTTATTTATCCCCCCCCTTGCTGCTTGTGCTGCTGTGTCCATTCGCTGCGTGTCTTCTCTGTGTCTGCTTATCTCCCCCTTGCTGTGAGGTCTTGCCGCATCAGCCCACGGCGCCACGC
>JAQZBX010023136.1:12254-25138 GCA_029593785.1 Cabassous unicinctus | reverse complement strand
AATCATGAATGCACAACTCAGTGATTATACCAAATACCAAATTGATTGTACACTTTAGATAAATTGTATGGTTTATGACAAAAAATAATAGGGTGGGTTGGGGGAAAAATACACTAAATGTAAGATATGGACTACAGTTAAGAGTAATCCTGTGATGATGCTTTTTCATAATTTGTTATAAATGTTTTACAACAATGCAAGGTGTTTGTGGTGGACATGCAGGAGAACTCTGTATGATGTTATGCATGATTTTTGTAAGCTCACAACTTTTACTATATACTTATTGTTTATGTATGGTCATGTATGAATGAGAAACATCAATGAATTGTTTTTAAAAAAGAAAAGAAAGAAATTACTCAAGAAGATCACTGCAAAAGGGAAAAAAAAAGAAAATTCTGATTCATTCTCTTAATGGCTATAGAACTGGTTCACTGTACCTCAGTTTCTTCATTTGTAATATGGGGGTAATAAAAATGCTTATTTTATGTGATTGTTATTAAGAATTAAATGATTTAAAATATAAGTGCTTAGAACTTGGCACTGAATAAATACTCAGTAAATGCCAGCTGTGGAAATGAAATGGGATATAACATGAAGTTTTATAAATACCAGCATGTGCTTGCTTCAACTCAAGGGGAAATCAAATACAAAGGGAGCAGAATAACTTAAAATGAGTTTAGACTTATTGAAATTGGAATTCATGTTATATTCAAGACAAGTCAGGCAACAAAAACAGTAGAAGCTCTAAAGACTTCAAAGCAGTGGTCTGGAACTACACTTTCCCACCTGGAATAGAGTGAACTTCTTATTTTCAATCTGAGAAGTACCTTATTTTTCAGATGACAAAGTGATCATGGAGGAATTGCAAAGCAAAAATATGACAAACACAAGGGGAATTATACTAGGCATACACTTAAACATGAGCAGTGCCCATATTGAAATTTCTCCCTCTCTAGTTCTTTTGGCAAACTTTTAAATAAAAGAACCACAACCCCGTTTCCTAATCTGAAAGTTGAAGACAGCTCTCAGATAAACCCTCCAAGGGATTTCTAGGAAGATGAGAAAATGTATCCCATAAAAGTGACCAAAGCCAAGTTTTCTCCTTGCTGGAAACCTAGAATATACCAAACAGCTAACCTCTAAGAAGGCAAAATGGGAGGGTGTATCTGATATATATTTTTCCAATCAAAGATCCATGATTCCTTTTTTTCATAGAAATATCAAAGTCCTTGAGACATCAGTTCATTAATTTTAAGAAAAGTAGAGGTTCATCTTCTAAGGGCCACTCTAGTCTGAATTCTAGTAGGGAAAAATTTAAATAATAGCAACGTCTAGAAAATTTTCCATATCGAATATGTTTAATTCAACTTTTTCCTTATTATAAACATGTATATATTTTTGGACAAGAGATAAATGTAATTTTCTTTCTTCAAGAATAGACAAATGTAAAATAATCTGGTAGGACACTTGTTATAGTTAGGGAGATGGCTAGTCATGAAATTTTTGACAGTAAAGACAACTCCCAGGATGATTAAATTGTCCTTTCCCAAAATAACAACAACAACAACAAAATCAAGACGGTCATTTAAAAAATACATGTTATAGGTTTTTGAGGTTATCAAAGAACGAGGAAGAAAATATCAACAAACAGATTTTTTGGTTCCTCTAACCTGTGTTGTCCAATATGGTAATCACTAGTCACACATGGTTATTAATATTCAAATTTTCAAATTAATTAAAATGAAGTAAAATAAAAAGTTTAGTTCATTCTCTTTAGCTATATTTCAAGTGCTTAATTGTCACATGTGGGTAATGGTTAGAGCAGGTCTAGAACAGTTATAACTTTATGGAAAGTTCTATTGGAGAGCATTGCTCTTGAACTGTTTTTTGAGTCTTTTTTTTTTTTTTTTTCTTGAAATGATCTTGATTTATTAGTTTCCTGTCGCTGCTCTAATAAATTACCACAAACTCAGTGGCTTAAAGTAACAGAAAAGTTATTTTCTCACAGTTCTGGAGGCCAGAAATCTCAAATCACTTTCAATGGGCTGAAATCATTGGGTCGGCAGGGCTGTGCACCCAAGGGTCTAGGAGAAAACCAGCTTCTGGTGACCGCCTGCAGTTTTTGGCTTATGGCTGCATCACTCCAATCTCTCCTCCATGGTCACATTGCCTCTTCTGTCTGTGAAATCTCTCTCTTTTATAAGGATCCATTTTATTGCATTTAGGGTCCACGTAGATAGTCTAGGATAGATGCCCCATATCAAGATGCCTAACATTATCACACCTGCAAAGACTTTGCCATATAAAGTAATATTTACAGGTTCCAGGGATTAGAATCTGATATCTTTGGGGTCCATTATTCAATCTACCATTATGCTATTTTTATATGCAGGTATTATTTTATTTTTAATTAGTTAAATTAAATTTCATGTTGCCTATTTATCATTTAATCAACTGGTGTCTCTTGATATAAATGGCATTACAATTTCTCAAAGCTGTATGATTTTTCTCCTGGTGAAGCTTATACTCTAGGAAAGACTTCCCATTTTGCTTCAGGTATTCTTCCTTCTTATCTTGGGATCAGCAAAGCCCAAGCTTGATGGAAAAGCCCATCATGGCACATATCTCACTGCTTTACAGTTTTACTTGCAAAGATAATAAAACAAGTTGTCATATTTTAAGCCACACCTGACCTAGAGGACGATTTGCCTGTAGCCAAGCTGTTTTTTCTCTTCACTGTGGGCTCCTCTTAAGTAACCTCATTGACAGTGTTGGCTTTAAAATTATCATTAAATTATTAAATTATGATTCATGTCTAGATATCATACTGAAGATGAAAAATAAAAGACAGAGTTGATTATAAAAACTATTCAAAACAATTAGGATGCAAAATAAGACTACACATAGAAATAGTGGCAAAATTTTTTAACACACTTCAAAACAGAGGATATGCAAATGACCAATAATCATAACCTTTTAAAAAATCAGGTAAATGAACATTAAAAGCAAAATGATATGTAATGAATGCCCAGTGGTATGGCTAAGATTTAAATATATATATATGAATTTGTGGAACAACAGAGACTCTATTATACTACTTGTGAGAGTCTAAATTGATACAATCACTTTAGAAAACCTGTGTCAGCATTAACAAAATCTTCACGTGCATGCTAACCTGGTATTACTGCTTCTTGGGCATACTCATCAGAAACTTTTAGCAATTCTATTGGAATGGCAAAAACAAACAAACAAAAAAACCTTAAGTATTCATCAATGTGAGAATGAATAAACAATTGTAGAATATTCATATAATAAAATAATAACACCAATGAAAATAAACTAATGCCTCAAATAACAACATGGTTAATTCTCACAAACATTATTTTGAACAAAAGAAGTCAGACACCAAATAATGCATATTTTATGAACCGATCTGTATGAAACTCAAAAGAAGAAAAAAAGAGTAATTAATCAATGGGGATTTAAAAAAATAGTAGCAACTGGGAGGAAAGCTGATGTCTGCTTCTGGACTGCAGACGTGATTTTTTTATTGAGTTTGTGGTGGTTATATGGGCATTCACTTTGTTGGAATTAAGAAGCAGGAAAACAGAATATTAGTAGTGAGCTCAAACACTATACCAGATTATCTGGTTCTCCTTTCAACTCTATCATTAGGTTTTGTGCCCTTGGGCAAATTTGAGCCTCTCTCTCTATTTTCATCATAATTAATACTACAGGATTTATTGCTACCTTTATCTCCTAATGACCATGGTTTTCCTCTTCACTGTTGTATTGTTAATGCCTGCTATAGTTTCTTGCATATAGTAAGTGCTCAATAAACAGTTGTTGAAAGAAATTACACACATGATGTTTTCTATAAAGAATATTATATATTTTTCACTTACTCAAAGCTAAACCTGATCCTGATAAAATCTGTCATGCTGAAAGAAATATCACATTTTATTTTGGTCTTCCCATCATGATGCTGACAGCTAGAATATGGATGAATATAGTGTTCTGTGTCCATGGATACTCAGACCACATAACAGCAATGATTCTAATTTATGTTGGGGCTCCTTTTAGGCTTCAGTATTCTCCTGAAGAGCTGAAGCTCTGACTCTCTACTCATTATATTTGCTATGATAAAGTGATGACCAACTAAAATAAACACCTACAGAATTTTAAAAATCATCCCTATGACCCCTTTACTATCACCAGCTCAGTCTGTACATAACAATGTTGCCCATGAATTTGTAAGATAGTATTTGGTTATCATCATAGCTACTACTTACAATGGTATTGCAACTGAATTCACACAAATGTGAAAACTTTATCTATTCCTTACTATAAAATGCAAAGTGCCCAGTTAATTTTTTAAAGTTTGTCTAATTGGAGAATTTGCTATAGTTTTTGCTAACATGAACTTTGATTTTTATGACTATACAGGAAGGATAGGGGAGAATCTAATAGGAGACTCCTTGCATAAAACTGATACCCAAATTACGCTCCCTGTCCATATGCAGCATCCCTCCTTTCCTTCCAACTGGGAAATCAGGAAGAAAAATTGCTTGGAGGAGGGGCAATATTTTACCTAAGAATTCATATTCTGAAGCCAGAGTTTGCAAATCATGTGTTTGAAGATTAAATTTATCCTAACTAGTGGTATCAAGAAATCTCAGGCAAACTTTAAAGTAATTCTCTGTTAGTAACACCTTCACAGAAAAAAATAAACACAGATAAATCCTCTAGAAGATTTCACCATCAACCTTGGCCTCAATGAAGTTACACAGATAAAGTTCTGAAGAAATTGGGGTCATAGTCAACAAGAAGGATAAGCATAAGCATAAGAAGACAAAGATGAAAATGAAGAGGAAGAGGAGGAGATAAAAAAGGAGAAGTTAGGAAGCATATGTGTTTCAAGTGATTGAGTTCCTGCCTACCACACGGGAAGTCCCGGATTCAGTTCCCGGTGCCTAATAAAGAAGACGAGCAAGACAGTTAGCTGACACAACAGGCTGGAGTGGCAAGCTGACGCAACAAGATGGTGCAACAAGAGACACAAAGATGAAAACATAATGAGAGACACAACAAAGCAGGGAGCAGAGGTGGCTCAAGCTATTGGGTGCCTCCCTCCCACATGGGAGGTCCCGGGTTCAGTTCCTGGTGCCTCCTAAAAGGAAGACAATGAACAAACATAGCAAATGCAAACAACGAGGGGGTGGGGAGAAACAAATAAATAAAATAAATCTCTAAAAAAAAAAAAAAGAAGAAGTAGAATACAACCATTATTATAAAAAAATAAGTAGATATGATAGTTTACCTAAATATGCACATGTTGGAATTATCAGACATATGTATAATACATTTTAGAAATAAAAAGGGGATTGAAAATAGGATTAAAGAAAGAAACTTTTTTAACTGGCCAAGTAGATTTGAAAAAGAAACTAAACTTATAGAAATATAAAATATAGTTAATATTAAAATTTAGTGGGCTGCTATAAAATAAGAATAGACATACCTGAACAGAGATTGAGTGAACTGTAAGGAAGTTCTTAAGAATATCTACAAAACCTATCACATAGAGAAAAAAAATGGATATGGGAAAGAGCTAAATAAAGAATAGAGTGAGAAAAAGACAGTGGAGAAGAGTCAATATTTAAATTGATGGCAATTTCTGAGATTCAGGAATCTTAGGATACCCAAGCAAGATAAAGAAAAAAATGTTCACACTCAGTTACAGAAAATGCAGAATAGCAAAGAAGAAAAAGTATCTTAAAAACATCTAGAGAGAAAAGAGATTGTCTACAAAGAAACAATTTTACTGAGTGCTCTCCTAAATAGAAGCTGAATCTATGAAATAATATTTTCATTGCGCTAAGAAAAAAAATCAGTTTAGAATTCTATACCTAGTGAAAATATACTTTTAAATAATGAGAGAAAAATAAAGCCAATAAAGACAAACTAAAACGAAGAGCTTGCTACCAACAAAAGATCATTAACATGTATTTTAAGTAAATTGGAGGCATTTAAGAAGTTATCCCAGTTGGAAAGGTGAAAGTGCACAAAAGAATGGCAAACTGTGAGAATGGGTTGTAACAAATAGTAATCTAAATGATAATCATAATATTGTCAGGTGGAGTTAAAAATACAAGATAGATTTAAAATATATAACGTGAATAGTATACACTCCAACTATTCATTAACAACATATTTGTTTGCCTCAGATTCTCTATACTTATTCTACTTTTTTATTAAAACCCTTGCTTCTTCATCATATTAATGTTTATCCCTCAGATATTGTTTCCTCTAGAATCTTTCCCTGCCCTGAATCCCAGAAACTGGGTTAGGCAATTGTTCTATAGCCACCTATTGCACTCTTCTCCCTACCACTTATCACGGTATATTTGAATTGTTGGTATAACATATCTGTTTCATCTACTGAACTGTAAGGTCCTCAATGCTAGGGACTGGCCTTAGACACATATGTGGCTTCAGTGCTTAACACAATGTCTTATACACAGCTCAAGAGATATTTGCTAGAATTAATTAAATGATTAATATTTACTACTTCACTCTGCTGGGTAGGGTTCTCTAGGCAGCAAAGAGTAGACAGGGAAATGGAGGCCCAAAGGGAGTGCAAAAATCCCAGGTTGGTCCACATAGGATATAGTGCCTACATATCTAGTTTTTGGCCACTAGGAGAAAATAGAAGCATTGGAAGAGGAAGAAGGGTCTATGTAGATGTACCCAGAGAGGGGACAGTTAGCTCAAGTCCAAAAAATATAGGTGGGATTGTCCAAACCAAAACAGGGCAGTTTTAGAGTTACCCCATGGCTTTGTGGCAGATAAGACTTATGAAATCAGGGTCTCCGCACATGTAATGGTGTAGTAGTTTGATATTGTTTATAAATTCCAAAAATAGATATTGGATTATGTTTGTAAACTGGTCTGTTTCTCTGGCCATATTAAATTATATTGGATTAGAGGTTTCACTTTTACTTAATTAAATAATAATTAAGGCTTTGATTGGGCCATGTCAGTAGGGCATTGAGTCCCCATCCCCTTGGTGGGCAGGGACTCACAGAGAAACCACTCCACAGAGAAGGGAGGTTGGAGTTTTAATGCTGGAGCCCGGGTAAGTAAATACACAGAGAACCAGATACATGAGGAAAGAGAGAAGACTCCATTAGACATGGCAGAGGCCCCAGGAAGAGGGACTAGCCGTTCGCCTGATAGTTTACAGCTGGCCATGAGGCGAGAACAGAGCAGCTGAGCCCAGAGAGAAATGAGCCCCTGGAGAGAGATGAGACTTATCCCAGCCTACAGCTGATATTGGAAGAAGCTGGGACTACTGAGCCTTAAGAGGAAGAGGAAGGCTGAACCCTTGCAGACATTGGCAGCCATCTTGCTCCAACACATGGCAAGAGACTCTGGTGAGGGAAATAATTTATGCTTTATGGCCTGGTAACTGTAAGTGTCTATACCAAATAAATACCCTTTTATAAAAGCCAACAGATTTCTGGTATTTTGCATCAGCACCCCTTTGGCTGACTAACACAAATGGGTTCAAGTTAAAGAATTACTATTATTGTTATTACTATTATTATTATCATCACCACCATCATTATTAACCTCATTCTATCCCTGGGCTGGTGCAACTTTAAGGAATGCCTATTATACTTCTAAAATGAAATATATCAAAAGTCAAATTATTATCTAAGAAACCTGGTTTTACTTACATAATAAAATCAGGAATGCATGTTATCTTGTTGAAAGAGTAACAAACTTAGTAGAAACATTATTGGGAGAAAATATTTAGGTGGGTAGAATTGCTAAATACAAGTCAATCATTTAGGTTTACTTCTAGAGATTGGAATAGTTTTCTGTTGAGTAGTTTTAAATCTTATGGAACTATTTTGATGCTATGGAAATGACTCAGAGACAATAATTTTATATTCTTATATCCCTGGATCTTATTCCAGGAACAGGCTTATGTCATCAAAACGAGTGCTCTGATTAATCCGTATCCCTTCCCTTCCCCCTCTGTTTCCCTGGTGTGGAGTTCAAATGGCCACAGCAACCATTACTCTATTAACAATTTAGACATATGCATCGATGAATCTAACTCTATCGAAATGTCTGACTGTGTTTTTGGCGATCCTATGTGGAAGGACCCATAAACGAGTGACTTGTCACTCTTACATACCTCAGGGGAATGTTGGAAGAATAATGTGAGCAGAAGTTTCCATGCTAGTCTGAATTGTTAGTGCTGATTCATGTGCTGGCGCTGAACAGCAATGATCTCTAAAAGAATGACTTCAAAGCAATGTTTTTATTAAATGCAATTTCACATAACACTTACCATAAAAATCCATCAACTTCAACCTGAGGCTCCTCCTTTGTAAGTATTTACTAAGACTTCAGGCAACATAATTAATAAGCTTTGTTGTTTTGGTGTATTGAACAGAAATTATGTTCCAAATCTTTTACTTAGGCATTCTCATGGATATGTTTGCATGTATGTGCATAATATACATTTGTAAAAGAGAAACATATTTTATTTATGTATAAAACCAGAGGGTACTTTATTGTCTGAGAAAGTAAGCAATGTTAAATAATTGAAATTAAATGATAAAACCCACCGCCGATTTCCATATGATACTCACAGTAGGAACAGCCATAGACTTCAATTCTGAGCCCAATGCGGCCTTCTCCATTCCAGTCCAGAGGCACCATGCGCACATAGCGGGCTATGACCGGGTGCTGCAAGTCATGCCGGACCACGCTGTCAGAGTTGATGTTCCCAGGAAATGCCTGGAAGAAGACATGGGATTTAGAAATTAAGGAAAACATTTCTTAGAAACAATCATCTTCTCTCTGTGTTAAAAATACTCTTTTGTAATAATTTTAAAAGATAAAATATTGGTAAGACATGCAGAGATGCTTAAAAAAAAAAAGGACACAGTAGCTTTGAAATGGAAGACTCTGGTTTAACTTCACATAACATCAAAACAGCAAATTTGTGGATGAAGGTTTGTTAAAAATCCCCATTCCCCAGTCATACTCCTGGCCTCCAAAATACAAAATGTATAATAAAAAACGTAGTAATTATAGGGAGCATTATGAAATATTTCTTCAGGATTTAAACTGCTGTCTATAACCTTTAGATGGCCCCGACCATCTGCATCCAGGGAAATATTTACTCTAAAACACTTGCAATTAAATGCTATTTGAAAATTTGGATGCTATTCAGTGATGATTCCTGCTGTGCTCTCCTTGGTTTTTCATCAGTGAGCTGTATATTACCATTGAATTTTCAAAATAGCCACAATTTCTTCAGTCCTTCACAGAACAAAACTATTTGAGCATTAGGTCTTGGTTTTTAACATTTAAGTAGAGCATCCTCTTTGAGTATTGTTGACAACATTAGACCAAGGAAAACAGTATAAAAAAGACTTACTTTCAAGACATTTCTCTAGCCAGCTTTAACTTTACAGAGAATCCACAAATATAATTATATTAATTTATTTTATTAAACCATGGCAACATTTAATATCACTATGGGTTTTTCTGACTTCAAAAGCAATAACAATGAGAATCTCTGACCAAAAATCACCTGAATTAAAGCCCTGATTGCATATAGGTCAATATAAAATTTATCTTAAGTAATACTCAACAAGGCCACCAAACAATATCTCTACCTGACATGAAATTATATTATATATATTAAATTAAATGTACAGCAAGATATATCTACATCTATCCATTTATATATATATATATACACACACACATACACAAATATATTTAACTTAATGCCTGGTAGTCATAGTGCTATTAAGTAAAATAAAGAATAAGTATTATGAAGTAAAATAAAGTAGAATAACTGTTTAGAGAAGAGGTTACTATTATTTTATGTAGGATAGTCAAAGAAGTCCTTTATGGGGTACAGATATATAAGTGGTGACCTGAAGGAAATCAGCAAACATGGCAGGAATTATCTGGAGAAAAACATTCTAAGCAGAGAGAGATCAGAAATACAAAGTCCCTGAGCACACTTTTCATATTTGAGGGACAGTAAGAAAGCTAATGTTGCTGGAGCACAGTGAACAAGGAGAAGATGAAGAGGTGGCGGCAGAGCAAGGAAGGCCTGTAAACCATTCAGTTATGGGATTTCGTTTTAAATGTGCCAGAAGGAATCTACTGGAGAGTTTTAAGCAAGGAAGTAACCTATCTTATAATTTTTAAAAATCACTCTGATTACTTTGCATAAAGAATCTAGGAAACAATTGTGGAAGCAAAGACACCAGTTAGGAAATTATTCCAGTAATTCATATGAAAGTGATTGGACTACGGTGGTAGACTATAGTAGGGCTGGTGTGAAGTAGTAAGAATTAGAAAATGATTTGAAGGGAAACTAACAGGATTTATTGATATAATTTAGAGAATAGAAGAAACAGAAGAGACAAGAATGACACCAAGTTTTTTTACTTGAGCAAGGAGGTGAGTAGATAACAGTACCATCTACTGAGGGACTTTGTGGGAGGACCAGGTTGAGGAAAGAAAAGCAAGAGTTTAGGTTTAAAGCTGTTAATTTCAGTGACAATGGGATTTGGTCAGGAGAGTATGAGAGGAAGAGACAGGAGCAAGTCTAATCAGAGTAAATGCAAGAAAATGGTTGTGAAGAAGAACCATGGACTCTTAGCTTGAAAAGAAGGACATAAATAAAGGAGAGAGGATATGGGGAGTGCAATAGACTTGAAGTCCAGTGGTGCCAGAGATTGTTGAACTGGAGGTAGGAGAGGTAATATTTTGGAAAGATAGGAAAGAAAAAAGGAGAAAAGTCTGAGAAGGATGCTCAAAATTAAGATTTGCAATGTGACATTTTTATTGTTAGTGATAAGATTTATATAGGTCATGGTCATGTTTGGTGGTTGAAGTCATATGGAAGACAAATTCATTGGTGGTGAGAAGGTCAAAGAGTTGAAAGACCTGCATATTAGGAGGAGCATTAACATGAAGATCGAAATCACCAAGAATCAAGACAAGAGCAGAAGTAGAGAGGACAGTGGACTAGATACTAAATCCTCTACCAGTGACCCCTCCCCCTATTAAGGGGAAGTTCCTAGGAGAATAGCAGAAGACTGCCATAAGACTAATATCATACGGAATAATCTGGTAACCAGCACTTCAGCTATTTAGGGCTGTTGAGACAGGAGGGAGTTACAGTGATGTGAAAGTGCTGAAAGAGCAACAGGACACCTACTGCATCCTGGGGTCCCAAATGCCAGACACAGGAAAGAGGGAAAAAACAACCACCACCAAACAAAAACAAGCAAACAAAAAACCGCAAGAAACAAAGCTATTGGGAGCACAGACTCTCTTTCTACAGAGCTTCTCTTGGTCATTTTGCTATTATAAAGGGATGAGTATCAGGGAAAGAATGGAGGCAAACTGTGGCGACATCATTTGAGCATCTGAATTCAGATTGCTGAAGGAAATCTTTGAACTTATTTGACCCATTTCCTCATTTGTTTGTTTTTTTTTTTTTGTTTAAGGACTGACAGAGTCCTGGCTATTAAAAAGATATTTGAAATAAAGGTAATGATTGAAGATTTGGATATATTCTATTTGATGATAGTGCACCATCAAATTAAAAGATCATGTAGATTCTTAGGTATTTGAGTTGGACTCAGATGTTACTTCTCTATATATGCCTCTTCTGTCCCTTTTAGTTGAACCTATAATTGGTGCTGGAGTTGGCAGGTGTACATCCAAGAGACTTGAATCTCTGGGCTATCCATATGCCAACACAAGCTTTTGAGAACATACCTGAAACTCTCAGTTTTTGTAACTATAAAACTAGATAACGGTGGTCTTCAAATCTTCCAGGGCTACAACTCTGTGAGTCTATAAATTCATAGTCCTAAGGAAGCAAGTTGATACAAGTAAAATGTTTTGAATCCATGACTATTTGTGAATTCTGGTATTAACTACCAAGGGGAGTAAGCTGTACATGGTAAGATTTCAGGAAGCATAGTTGCATCTGATTATAAAAAGTATCTTTGGAATGCAAAAAAAAAAAAGATCATGCAGACAATTTGAGATTTTCAGGAAGGTGGTGATTTATCTAAGTTAAGTTTTTCAGATAAGATGTTTAATATTTATAAACAAATGCATGCTATATCGTATTTTCTTTGGGTCACAGCATCAATAGATTGTGTTTTATGTGCTTCTTTTCATATCAAGTAGATTGAGATTTAAGAAATTATCCTAATTGAAGTTTTTAACATTTAAAAAAATGATGTAGGTGTTATTCTATCATTATATCCAATATAAAGATGTAAATATGTGTGAAATATCTCCTTGGATATAGCAGTATTTGGAAAAGTTGAGGAACATAAAAGGAGGTGTAGCCACTGATTTAAATAAAAACATCTAATATTGATGTATCATTTTATTATTTAAAGCATTCTTGTATACACTGTATTGTTTGTTCTCCATAGAAAACCTTGAATTTGGTATGTGTGATGGTTAATTTTGTGTCAGTATAGCTAGATTATGACGTCCTGCTGTTTGGGCAAATACTGACCTAGTTGCTACTGGGGAAATATTTCATAGATGGGATTTACATGTACAATCAGTTGACCTTAAATAAGGGCTATTACCCTCATTAATGTGGGTGGGCCTCATTCAAACAGTTGGAGGTCATTCCTGAGTTTTCAATTTAAAGAATTCAGACTCAAGAATTCAACTCCATTCTCATGGGAATTTCCAGCCACCAGCCTGCCCTAAGAATTTAGACTTGTCATCCCGTACAAACTTCTGAGCCAATTCCTTATAATAAAATCCTCTCTGCCCCCCCCCCCCCCCCCCCCCCCCCC
>JAQZBX010023136.1:0-12154 GCA_029593785.1 Cabassous unicinctus | reverse complement strand
GTTTGAGAATCAAATTTTCAGCTATGAATAAAGATTTTTCCTTTTAGTAACAATAAGTTTTATTTTTGGTATTTCATATGTGAATACAAAATTTAATGTTTGATGATAATTATTTTTTATCATACCATACTTTGAACATGCATTTGATTTTTGGCTTATTCATTAGATGGCATGCTTTGTCTGCATATTTTTCTTCTTTATTTGTTTTTCCATAAATTTTGACAAAATCAATATTTTTTTTCTTACACATTTCCCCAAAACATGCTCCTTTTGAGGTCATTAGTTGTAACTGAGGGTTAAGAATTAACAAATAATTATGATTGCTAAACCATTATATCTGATATTAGAGTGGTCTTAACCTTCGAACCAGCCCACTCTAGACTTAAACTCACCCTTGTGTATACTTACTACAGTGATGGTAATTCTAGAGTGCCCTCACACTGCTGTATGCTTACTATTGGGATGGTAATCACTCCACCCTCCTCTGTTTAATATCCATATGGAAAGCTGTGTGACTGACCTCTACTGTACTTTCCTATCTCAGAATCTTGATCTTTGAAAATAATTGTAACTTTGGTAACTCCCCCTGGTTTGCAGTCCACCCCCAGCTTATTCAATCCCTTAATATTTATTATTGAAGGAATCTGTGTCCTGCTCCACCCCAATTATTCATTAGCACCCTGACATTATAAAATACTAGAATTTCTGCAGATCAGGGATGCAGTTTTTGGGCCATCTAAGGTGAATGAAATCCTTCACTTGTGCAAGCAAATAAATTTTTTCTCTCTTTGAAACCCCACTGTCTCAGGAATTGGCTTTAAAGACACATCAGGAGAAAAGAATGCACTTTTGCTCAGTATCATTAGCACCACAAGTTCCTCTGCAGTTTTAATACAAGTAATTAAAAAGTGTGGCTGACCCTGTTGCTAAAAGCAAAAAGAAAGACTCTTCAGCTAGAGCATATATGATTTTAATAGCAATGACTAAACCGTCATAGGCTTGAAAGGAGCATCTTTTTTCACATACTTCCTTTTCACGTTTGTGTACAGTTTTTCAAATAGCTGTGAAAAGGAAGAAAAAAACAAATTGTCATATAGCTGATTATTATAAAACATTTAATGTTTGGAAATCCACATCAAAATATGAAAAATTAAAATGAATTTGAATCCTTCTTAAATAGAATATATCCTTTTAAATTCAACCTTCATTTATACAAATGTTGCATAATAATATATGCTTTGTGGATACATGAAAACACCAGTCCAAATTCATCATTGTAAGACTGGAAAAATCAATTTAAAGCAGCTTGTGAATTACAAATTATTGCTATTAAGTCTCCTTTACTGTTTGTGATTTGTATATAAGCCTAGAAGGATAGCATTTTTTTTTTTTAAACTAATATACACTTGAGGTAGGGAAATATAGAAGGGAGATAACTCAGCAAAGGAGGACCAATGGAAAATTACCACCAGATAATACTTAACCACAGTGGAAAAACACAGCCCAAGGCCTAGGGCCCAAGGCCTAATGCCTGAAGATAAAGGATGACAAAGGCCCACCCATCACCTGAATACCACAAGTTTCACCAACCCCTCCCCTAGACTGTTCCCACTCCAATACAGAGCCAGTAAATGTTGTAGTTTTCAATTCCTCTCTTGCATAAGGCAGACAATGAGAACATTGGAATTTACAATGGAGGAAGTAGAAAGGGAGGGGGAGCCCAGCCTTAATAAAACAGTACCCCAACCCCAGTAGTGCGACTGGGGCAACTTGTACGAGCACGCCTGCACTCTCCATCTTGAGTGTGTACTTTTGCTTTACGTTAAATTCTCCTGCTACTACATGACTAGTCCTTGAATTCTTTCTCGTGGCTGGGTCACAAACTCTCCTTCCCTAGGTCAAGGTCTTTCTCCAAGACCTCCCAGAGCCCCTCCGACATTACAAAGAGACTAAAATCATTTGATCACTTTCCAGCCACTTCACATCTAAAAAACAGTAAACTTTAGAGAGGGCATTTTATAACCCCTTGAAGCATATTATTTATTAGACTAGAGGAAAATATACAGGAATTTAGATGTATGCTGTGATGCATGAAATATTTTACCTCAAATTTACTAATACAGGGTCTGAAGTGTAACATATAAAGTAGTTTGTGAAGTGAATAAATATATTTAATTCCCACTAAAAACCTCACTGTGTAAGAGATTTAAAATGAGATCACAAGCTCCTGTAGCAAATGAATTAGACTCAACATCTTAGCTCATATGTTTTGCTTAAGACTGAAAAATATGTTTAAACCATTTATGTACCCTCTTAGGAAGAGCTTTTAGTGTTCCTGAGAACAGTCATATATGTGGAAAATTATGTGAGGAAGAAAAAAACAAAACACCTCCTAAAGTGTGAGATCGTATTTTCTTAAAAAGCAAAATCTCTCTGTAGGAATAGAAACACATATTGATTAGTCTTTAAGTTGATGTCATAAACCTGTGATCACTATTATTACTTTTCTTTAAGTGAAATTTTATTTCTTGCCTGGAGTTTAGATTTTATTTTTCCCATGACAACAATTTATACAAAATGTACAAATAGATATTTTTCATTTTGCAGCCTTGATATAAGTTTCCATGCTCAGTTATCCTCCCTGCTAAGCCACGAAGAAAAGAAATACCTTCATAGTGTACTGCTTCGGGTATACTCCTGACCTGGCCTCTTCACCTGGAGTCCCTTGCTAGTTATTTTTATCTGGATGTACAAATACATCCTACATGCAGGACTCAGTTTAGATAAAGCTTCCTGACAGTAAGAACTTTCCCTGACCCCCACCCCATAACACCTAGTTGTTCTGAAGGGTGCTTTTATCGGAGCCTATACCCCTTTTTCATTCCCTTCACTGAATTGTGATTATTTAATTATAATTTTTATTACATTACTAATGACTGTCTCAGAAATTTGTAAATCAGCTTTCAAGTTTGGGATCATACCTCTTTGGTCCACCATGGCATCCGAAACCTCAAGAACAAGGCTTGACACATAGTAGATGTTTAATCAGTATTCCGTTGAGTGAAGAGTTACATTACTCAACTCCCACCTCTGCATTTCATAGGCTCTTGTTATGCCTGGTACCAAACATTAAAAACACTAGTTCAGTAGCCATCTGTAGTTATGGTAACAGCCTATGTGAAAAATAGAATATGTTCATCTGACTTAGGAAGACACTAAGATAATGAATGAAAGGTTCCCAGAAGTAGGATCGGGATGCCGTTGTAAGTATGCCAAGTGGCTAGGAATTGCAGGGATATCTTGAGGGAAAGGGGTAAAGGTCATTGTATTAGTCAGCCAAAGGGGTGCTGATGCAAAATACCAGAAATAGGTTGGTCTTTATAAAGGGTATTTATTTGGGGTAGAAGTCCACAGTTACCAGGCCATAAAGCGTAAGTTTCTTCCCTCACCAAAGTCCATTGCCACATGTTAGAGCAAGACAGCTGCTGATGTTTGCCAGGGTTCAGGCTTCTTGAGTTCCTTTCTTCCTGGGGCTCCATTTCTCTCTGGGCTCAACTCCTCTGTTTCCTCCACAAGGTCAGCTGTAGACTATGAGGCTCTCTAGACTTTGCCTCTCTTCACAAGGCCAGCTACAGACTCAGGCGAACGGCTCATGTCTTTTCCCGGGGCCTTCTCTCCTTCCTCATGACCAAGCTCTCTTACTTCCCAGGGCTCCAGCTCAAGACTCCAACATCAGAATTACCACAACTCTATCCTTTGCCATGTCTTTAATCTTCGATTCCCCAACCACCAAGGGGTGGGGCTCAACACCCTACTGACGTGGCCCAATCAAAGCCCCAATTATAACTTAATCATGCCCAGATGAACACATCAGTTTACAAGCATAATCCATATCTATTTTTGGAATTCATAACTTCATCAAACTGCCAAACTGCTATAGTCATGTAAAAGTCTGGGGAGAAATGATAGGCGACAGGAGAACTGCCCTCCCCCTTCCTATGGACTCTAGAATGTTCACATGGGTAATTTACTTGAACTCTATTAACAGCATACTCTTTTGGGATTTCAAAACCATAATAAACATGTTGTAAGACAAATGCCTAAATATTCCATTTATATATGAGCAGCTATACTCTCTCGCTACACCACTGCTCTTGACCTAATATATCTTCTTAACATTTATTTCATTTTGTCAAAGTTATGACAAGATTTCAGAATTATTTTTCTAGAAGAAGCATTAATTAAGAAATTAAGAAAGATATATGTTGTTATAACAATAATTTGATTTAGAAAAACAATGGGGTTATAATCTGTAAAATCTAGTTCTTTCTCTTTCCCTTTAGTGCTCATGGTGATCACATGATGTTGGTGTTCCATAGGAGTTTATCTTTTGTCCTTGTCTCTTCTCAGCCATCCTAACAGATGAATTAATTTTAATTTTAATTTTAATTTTTTTGATGGCATCATTGCCTCCCATAGGTTTATTCCTCTCCAATCGAGTCTCTAGCACAGGGACCTTATATTAGTGCTCCAGACTCCTCCCTCCCTCCCTCACTTCCTTCCTCCTTCCCTCCCTCCATTCTTCCCGCCCTCAAATTTTCCCTTCTTCCTTCCCTTTCTATATTATTTTTCTTTCAAAACTCCCCTCAATTTTTTCTTCATCTTGTATACTGAGCCATAAGAAAGCGGGGAAATTAGTGGATTAATGCTAACAATGTTTTTAACACTCGATATAAGTATATAGATGAAATAAGAAAGACACTTATGATTACAACAAAATTCAAGTGTTATCAACCTTGACAATGTGAAAATAAACCATAAGAGACAGAGGTTATGTTGGATGCAAGAATATGGAAAGAAGGATATGGTGAATAATATTCTCATCTTCAACACAAGGAGTCATAACATATTACCAAAAATTGGTAGACTGCAAACTGACTTGTACATTTGTTATTAAGAGTAACAAAATTAGCTAATAAAGAATTCAAAATATTAGATATAACTTTTAAAAACAGGCCAGATTGTAAATGGAAAATATTTGCTAGATTCATTTTGGAATATTTTAGCAGTAAGATATTTGAGTTTTGTGTACAAAACCATAATACAGCCAATATTATTTTTAGCATAGTGTTAATTGAAATATCACATCACAATAAGAATCAAATTGACTTCAAAATTATAAGTAGACACCTTTTTATTGTACTTTTAAAAAAGTTATTAACAAAACAGAAAAACTCACTGTAATTTTATTATTATTATTATTTTTTAAGCGGTACCAGGGATTGAATCCATACATGGGAAGCAGGCACTCAACCACTGAGCTGCATTGCTCCTCAATGTGAGTTGGTTTTTTCATTTGTTTGTTTGTTTGATTTTTAGGAGGTTACCAGGGTTTGAACCCAGGACCTTGTACAAGGGAAGCAGGTGCTCAACCACTGAGCTACATCCACTCCCCTTTAATATTATTTTACTAAATCCCCAACTTTTAGAGATTCAAGGCCATGTAAAACAGCAGGAATTGACTGGAGAGGAGCCAGATTTCTATAATACATATGCACTTAAGTATTCTTCACATTAGTATGTTGAATATGCTTTTCATATTCAGGTAGTTTTTAAAGTGTGTTTAGTAATCTTTAAGTCCCAAAAGCATTAACATTTCTGCATTTGTGTGAATGCCTGAGAAAATGTCTATAATAGTCAAAATATTTTCTTTTGATTTTTCTTTGCAATTTGATTCAAGATAAGTTAGAGGATTTTAACAGAGTGAAACTACTTATGGAAGTAGTATACACAGCAGTGCTAGCCATTTCACATGAAAATGGGATTAAAAAGGCACATGTGCATATCCAGCCTCAGTGATATGCTTGTGCTAAGTGTGGCATATGATCTGCAGTCAATTTTAATGAAGGATTGATAAACTGTCTTTTAGTGGACCAAACAAAGAGGGTGAATACTTGATCTATTTTTCAAAAACTTAAATTTGTGTGAAAATACTTATCTGAAGGACTTAAGATATAAAAATGACCTTAATTTGCTTTCAGCCAACAGATTCTTTCTCTAATGTTATAAATATTTTTTAACCAATAGAAAAATGTTTGGAAAAGCAAGTTTGATATTTTTGTAAGGTAATTTTTGGGGGGATTTAAATTCCTTGTTAGACAATCCTGACCTTTTTGTCCTTTGCCTTTTATATGTATCTAAAGAGTCTTTCACTTTGGTTAGCAGTTATTAAGAATATGTCCTAGAATGCTGATGCATTGTCCAGCTTTCTGAAACAAAATAGAAGACTAAAGTAAAACAAAACAAAAGCAAAAGCAAAAACAGGCCAGGCTTGGAGAAAAGCATGTTAGCTAAATTCTAATAAACTGATCAAACAATCAGTAGTCAATAAGTAATTTCCAAGTTGATAAATGAACAATCTCATATATAAGTGCAGAAGGAAAGTAGAACAGGGGGAGAGATATTGGGAAGAAGATGGTTGCATTTTAAATAAAAAATATTTAATATTAATATTTAACATTTAACTATTAAAATTGTTTACTAAGTTAAAATATCCATATATTACTTTGATAAAAATATTAAAAACAAACAGCATAATATTTGAGTTTCTATCTAAAAATTTGGCTTTAAGATTCCTGGTATACCACAAAGATGGAGACAAAATCAGTTGCAAGATTCATCATGTCTGTACATATAAAATCTAACTAGTTGCTTGAAGAAGTATAACATTCCTGGTACTGAGCCCAGAAAGAAATTTCTCAAGCAGGTCCTCATGTAAAAGAAAATATCATAAACAATGAACCCTCAACAACATTTGTATAAAAGTACAGCAACAAATCTCACACAGAGCTTCTTAACGTTTCCCTCAATGAAGCCCCATGGAAAAATGCCAAAAACCAATTCAGTAATCACAATTTTACAATGGTAACCAAATTTTTCAATGCAGATATTTGATTCTCTGGTGGCTGCCTTATTTAGAGATAGTTCAAAGTATCTAGAGGAAGAGATGAACTTCATTGCCTTCAGATTATTCTCCATAAACTTGCTTTCCCAAGGTTTTTGGTAAGTATTAAGCAGCAGTGAATTTGTGAATATACTCCTTGGCAAGTACCTAGAATACATTTCTTTTGAAATGTGGAGCCAAATGCTTTCATAAGCATCACATCAACAAAACTACTAAGTTTTGTTTAAGGTGAGGATGAATAATAGAGTAAATTGCCATCTCTAAATTGTGCCTTTTCAAAATGTGAAATTTTTGATTTGGCTAGCTTTATGATGTAAGACATTAATGATTCTGACACTAAATGATTTCTCTAACTTGAACATTAAGAATGACTTTATTATTTCTCAATTTAATATGCTTCCTACTATTTTTATATAGCAAGATTAATACCCAGTAATATTTCCTTGCAATATAGAAAATGAGTCAAAATAACTGACTTTCTGAGTCCCCAATATATTTGGATCTCATCTTTCATGGGAAAACAACAAAATCTTTTATATTATGTTCCTCCACTTTTTTACTAGTTCTAATTTTCTACTCCCTTCCACTGCAAAACTTCCACTAAATAAATGGTTTGCTCTGCCTTCCTCCCCTACTTTATGTTTGCCTTATGCTCCAGCAACTTTTTATTGCTATCTTTTCTTTTGAATAGAAATCAGAAAGACCACTGATGATGATTCGATCAACATTTTTGTGGTTATTTGAGCTTTCTTGAACATTACACACAGTTAGTCATCCTCTCCTTGAATCTCTTATTTAAGGACATTTCTAGTTTGCACATTTCTGTTTGGTTCTCTAATCACCTCTCCATTGCCTTCACTGGATATTCTTAAGTTTCCTGATTATTAAAGATCATGCTTCTCTCCCCATCCTTTCACAAATGTTATCATCTACTGCCTTACCTTCAACCATAAGTTCCATGGGAATATTTTGCTGTCAGTCTCTGTTTGCTCTGTTTCCCAGATTTATTTTCTTACCTTCCGGCAACTTGGGGCATAAGAGAGGTAAGTCCTACAGATTGGATTACTCAGGCTCCCTTGCTGTCTGGCTCTTGATTGGAGTTCACCAGCAGATGAGGAGCAACTCTCAGGAGCCCCGCCTCCATGGCTCTACTCGACTGGTCTTGATAATACTGTTGCTTCCTTTTGTTCCTGGAGTTCTAGGAATGGTAATTGCTTCTCACAGTTGCTAGTTTATGAGTGTCTCATCATCTCTTGTTGGTTCCTATATAACTGACCTCACCTCTCTTAACTGTCTCTTCATTACATTCTCTTCAGGTAAAATCCTTTGAATGTGCCATGTGCTTCTTGTTAGTACACTAACTGATACTGTTGTGAACAAAATTGGTATTATATTTGTAGCCGTTGGTCAATTTGGTGTAATTATGAATTCCAAAAATATAATTGGATCATTCTTGTAAACTGATCTGTTAATCTGGGCATGATTAAGTCAGTGGAGCATTGAGCCCCACCCCTTGCTGGGTGGGGGAAGAAAATATAAAAGGCATCACAAAGAACAGAGTTGAAGCAGTTTTTGAGAAGCAGTTTTGATGTTGGAGAGAAGGCCCCAGGAGAAGAGAAGTGAGCCATTCGCCTGATAGTCTACAGCTGACCTTGTGGAGGAACCAGAGGAGCTAAGCCCAGAGAGAAACGCAACCCTGGGAAGAGAAGAACCCAAGAAGCCTGAACCCTGGCAAACGTCAGCAGCTGTCTTGCTCCAACATGTGGCAATGGACTGTGGTGAGAGAAGAAACTGAATGATTTATGACCTGGTATCTGTGGACTTCTACCCCAAATAAATACCCTTTATAAAGACCAACCCATTTTTGGTATTTCACATTAGCACCCATTTGGCTGACTAATACAATATTTATAACCTCTCAAAGATATTATTGCCAAATGTCTTTAGAATATATACAGTTTGAATAAGGACATTGCCTTATTTTCCAATATCCCAATTTTCCTAAATTCTTTGGCTCCTTTTATTCTTCCTTCCCCTATGCTTTTAATTAGTGAATCCTAGTTACAGCTCTTTATCAATATTTACTTCCTTTCAATTCCCATATCCACCCAGGGCTTAAGCCACTTCATTATTTCATACCAGAGATATTGTAACAATTTCCCAGCTTTTCTTCCCCTGCTTTCAATCTTATTATTCTATAATACAAAATATAGTATTGATCACATCAAAACTCCTAACTCAAAAATTTCAAAAAATCCCTACTTTGTTCTAAAGAAAATCCAAATTCTTTACTGGAATTTAAAATCACCATAGTCAGGTCCATAGTTATGTTTTGAATTTCTCTCTTTTCCTTTCTTTTTCTCTTTCTTTTTTCAATCTATTCCTTTGAAGTTTTTAATAAACTTTTCCTCTCTTTCCACTTTTCCTTAATTCATACCTCCTATCTAGAATCAAAGTCTAACATTATCAAAACACATTTTTCTCCACTTTTCTAATATGGTAGAAAATATTTCTTACATATTTTCTTTTTCTTATAGACTATTTTAAAGTTCAATTTGTTTTGTGCTACAAAACCAATCTTGCTATTTTCACACAATTTTTAAAGTTACTTGATCTATCAAACAAAAGGTTGTTTCCTATTCTAAATGATTACAATATAGTATTATACTAAAAAATTAACAAAATTTTGTTTGCAAGCTATAAACATGCAATTAAAAATGCATACTTTGTAGAAAACAGATAGACACATGAAGATAGTCTGACCAAAATTGATGTCAATCAAAGTAGTTTCTTGATGTGGCCAAACAATCTTAAAGATCATGGGAATATCTACTTTGCTATATGTGTACGAATAAATGATGCATTTATTCTAGGTTTCTTTGGCATGTCGATTTTTTTTTTCCTGAGTCTGAATGGTCTAATTAAATTCTGGCACATTCTTCACTCCCTTACTCTAAAAATGCAGCATCTTTTCTTGTGTAATTCCTGCTATTTTAAAATAATGTCACGTAGAAAATGTTCTTTTGGAAAGCCATTCCTATTAAGATACTGGAATAGGAATATATTAATAAAATCACATAGTAATGGGAAACCCAAGTACATATTTTTCAGTTTTTGATATATCAGAGAAATACTAGTAAGGATATAAAGATATGAACAAAATAATTCCTTTGTTTAATACCATAGATTTTTAAAAACCCTGAGCCAAATAGTTTTCTAAGTATAGAAGGAAAAATTTATGGAAATTACATTTATTAGGGCTTGAAGCAAGTCTGGGTAGATGTCCAACATTTGGGATCATACAGACTTCATTTTCAGAACACAATGCAGTTAAATTATATTGACTAACAAGTAGTTAAACAAAACAATATGGGCTCTAAAAATATAAAGACACATAATCCTAGTTCTGCTATAAACTATCTGTGTAAACTTGGATACATACAAATAACAGGCACACACAGGGACACAAATACCATTGTGATCAAAAAGGAAATCATAATGATAATGAAAAACTACCAAGGACAAATTAATCATGAAAAGCATTACATAGCAAAATTTGTAGCATGCAGCTAATGCAGAATGTAGAGGGAAAATTATAGACTTTATTATTTATAGTATCAAAGGGATGAAAGGTGAAAATTAATGACCCAACCATGCAACTTCAGAAGTTAAAAACAAAGAAAACCATAATAAATCAAAGAATGTATAAGAAAATAATTAAGAGCAGAAATTAATAAAATAAAAAACAAAAATGCATTACAATAATTATTAAAAGGGCCAAAGTTGATTCTTTAAAAGATAAATAATATTGAAAAATCTCTGGTGAGACTGGTTCCCCCCAAAAGAGGAATAAACTATTATCTCTAATTAGAAATGAAGGGAAGACATTACTATAAATAGAGAAGAGACTGAAAATAAATGAAAAGAACGATATGAACAAGGCTTATGCCAAAAAATTATAAAGGAAAGTGAAATGGCAAATTAACTTCAAAAATATAACCTAACAAAAATGATTCAAGAAGGAATGGAAATCATAAAAGACTTTCAAATATTAAAGAAACTAAATCAGTAATTCAGAAATCTTCCTACTGTTGGGAGATAGTTATCCATGGTTTCTTCTCTTTCTACACATCTTGTGAGCAGAGACACTGACAGCTTTTGTTCTGGACTATCCTTTCAAAGATGGTTGTATAGCAAACAATTTGTAAGTTAGAGCCAGTATTTCATTCTGGAGCAGAGGGCAAATTTCTTTATAGTATGGTACAAAAAAGATTTCTCCTTCTGGGGCAACGATGGGTAGGTTTTCTCGCAGCTCATTATAAATTATTGGGGTTTCCTAAGCTCAAGTGTCCTCAACTGTGATACAGATACACTGCATGCACAGCACCCATCTGGACCACTCTGTGCTGTCCCCTTGGTATTGAGGGTACAAGTGGAACTGATGTGGAACTAAATCTTTTGCTGCCAGCTGGTTGCAATAAAATCCTATGTCTCTGACCCAGGAGTCTCATGTCTTCTACCAATAACCATGCAACAGAGGCAGACTAATTTGTTGCTTGCAAGTAGGGTAAAATATCACACACTTTAGAGAATGTCAAAGGAAATATAATTCCTAGATAATTTTACAGTCAAGTAATAACAAATGTTTAAGTAACAGATAATTGTACTATTTTTCAACCCTTACAGAGTATGAAAGTAGAAGGAACACACCATCATTCCTTTCCTTCATCAAATATAGATTCAATATAAGTTGGCTTTACACTGTAGTACCAGGGTTTTTAATACTGGAAGCTCTATAAACATACTGCATTTTATTATTTTTTACATCTCTGAAATAAGGATGCATCTTATTATTAATTGAATCTTATAATTTAATTGGCATTATTTTTTTCCTTTCTTTTTAGTAAGTAAAATAATGGTGCTTCTTATAATAGATGATGTCTTAAATATGATAAAATGTATAAATTCAACATATTGACAAATTAAAAGAGAAAAGGCATATGATAAATTCCATAAATTAAAAAAAAAACCTTCAGATAAAATTCAAAATCTGTTAATACAAAAATTTAACACAAGGAGAATGGAAAGATACTTCCTAAACCTAACAAATGATAACTAGCAAAAGCCTATAACCAAATTTGACATTCAAGTATTAGAAGCATTTTCTTTAAAATGAGGAACAAGTTAAGC
>JAQZBX010023135.1:0-31057 GCA_029593785.1 Cabassous unicinctus | reverse complement strand
TGGTCCATCAGTCTCTTCTATTCAAACCTATATGTGATGCTGGAGTTTTTAGGTGTACTTCCAGAGACTGGAGCCTCTGTCCTACCTATGTGCCAGCTGTGCCTGGAATCTCGGTGCAGCTGCAACTCCTACCATACAGCTCAATGGACTCATCCAAGTCACCTGGCGAGGAGACGACTATGGTCAATGGCCATCCCAGGGAATGGACAGGGCCTACAGCTGCAGGCAGGATAATCCCATCCACCATATCCATTGGATAAAAGCTCTCTCTCACTTGGAGGTGGAGTGGACATCACCATCCCAAACTCCTCAGGATTGGGGGAGGAGCTATGGACTAAAGCGGACTTGGTGGTGTTCTGTCGTAGACATATTGTGATTCAAGCAATGCAAGAAATTGTAACAGTGAGGTGGAGCCGGTGGCCACTGGACATTATCAGGGCAGGGAGGTGAGGGGTAGTTGAAATACAGGGACTTTTTCGGGACTTGGGATTGTCCTGAGTGGCGTTGCGACGACAGATGTAGGCCATTTTGCATCAGCATATACGACACAGAACTGAGTGGGAGAAAGGGTGGTCTATGATGTGAAATGTGGTCTATGCTTGGCGGCAAGGCCCCAGGATGTGTATATCCATTGCGGGTAATGTGCCACACTGATGAAGGATGTTGGTGTGGAGGTGTGGGAGGAGGGGAGCATGGGAATCCCTGTAATTTCTGAGTAATAATTAGGTAATCTAAGCACCTTTATATATATATATAAAATAACATTTATGTAAGCAAATACACATATATGCATATGTATTTATATATCATCTTACAAATATTGGTATGTATTGTGAAAATTTTTGATTTTTACCAACAATTTAAAAAAAAATGGTCTGTCTATTCTAAAGATTATGCTCTGTCCAATAAATTATCTGTTTTCATTGCATATTCAGACAGCATTTCATAATCTTCCTCAAAATGCATATTGATTTGTAAAAGACACCTGAAATATAAATATAACTGAAGTTCCACTATTGTGAATTCAGGAGTTTCAAATAATTTTGTGGTGTATACATTGCATCATGCTGCATGTTTTATTCTCTAAAAGAAATCATTTATTTATGGCTTTCCGTAAATAATCTGTAGTATCATGTAATTCTGTTCCGATGTAGCACAAGCTAACAAAACTGTCAGGATGTATCTTACTGCATTCTCAAATATTAACTCATTTCTGTTAATTCTAAAATCACTATATCATCCTTAATTTCACATTGAAATCACTTGATGCTTTCTTTTCACCCTGAAACAAGGTAGAATTAACAAGTATAACCAAATCTGCAGCTTAGCCTTATCAGCTGGTGTGATGAGAAAGAAACAGAGGGCATTAGGTACTGATAGTTTAGTCTAATTTGCTACTTACATGCTTCTTTATTCATGTTTATCTATGGCAGAATATACTACAGTAGTGATTGGAAAGAATCTACCCATGTTTAATTGCAGGAGATGTGCCTGGCATTACAACAGTATTTAAACTTCCTCCCTCTGTGTATGTGTGTGTGTGTGTGTACAGAAGAGGGCTCTGTATTCAGTATGTGATTAATAAAATTGCCCAACTTTAAGGCCAGGATTTATCTACTCAAAAGTTTTCATTAAACTTACAGGAAATGTAATCATGACAGATATATTATTTGCTTGATCAAAATTCATCTATCACCATTGCAATCCCTGTGCTATTTGGAGACAAATCTATTTTTTTTTCTTTTGAGCTTTATTGATATATAATTCACAAAGTATTATATTCACTGAATTAAAGTTTATAATTACTGGTTTTTAGTATGTTGTCAGAATTGTGCAACTAGCTCCACAATTTATTTTTTTTCCAATAATTTATTTTATTTTTTAAAAGATACTTAGATTGCATAAATGTTACATGAAAAATATAGGGATTCCCATATGCCCCACTCCCTACACCTCCCACACCCTCCCACATAAGCATCCTTCATTATTGTGGCACATTCATTGCAGTTAAATGTATCCTGGGGCTTTGCCATTAAGCATGGGCCATGGTTCACATTGTTGTCTACCCTCTCTTGCACAGTTCTGCATGTTATGTGATGACATAAATGGCCTATATCTGTCATTGCAGTGTCATTCAGGATGACTGCCTATCCCCGAAAATGCCCCATACTACAACAGTTTTTCCCTCTTCCTACACCCAGAGCCTCTAGAGGCCACTGGCTCCACATCAATGTTGTAATTTCTTCCAATGCTAGAATCACAATATGTCTATAGCAGAATACCAGTAAGTCCACTCTAGTCCACAATTTTTTCCCCAATCCTGAGGATTCTAGGATGGTGATGTCCATTCCACCTTTAATTGACAGGAGACTTATATACCATGGGGAAGATTGATGGGACTATCTTGCTTACAGTTGCAGATGCTCTCTCTTCCTTGGGAAGGTCATTGTCCATCATCATCTCCTTGTTAGTTATCCTGGTTGAGTCCAATGAGCTTTAGGTTAGGTATTACAATTCCACTGAGGTTCCATGCCCAGCTGGCACACGGACAGCCCAAAAACTTGAGTTTCTTTGATGTACACCTACAAACTCCAGCACCAAGCATAGGATTAAACAGAAAGGACAGATGAGTCATGTAGGGAAGACATAATTAAGTCCAACTCTGTCACTCTCAGGGAGCACAAACTCCAAAGTATGGCCCACTGACAAGGCAACAAACTCCAGAGCTATCTGCACTGACGATAGGGCCTGGGTGTCTCCAGAACCCTCAGGAGCCCCACTATTTGGGGTAGTATCCACTTTGGCAGTCTATGAGATTCTGTTGAGATGTGCATAAGCGTTACCTCTGGGATGACCTCCTGACTCCCTTTGAAGTCTCTTACCTATATAAACTCAGTTGTCTTTACCTTTTCCTCCTTTTATTCGAGGTCTTTTTCCAGTTGCATTTCTAGTTGGTGCTTGGTAGCAATCCCTCAGTGCCAGGGAAGTTCATCCCTGGGAGTCATGTCCCATGCTGGGGGGAAGGTAATGCATTTATATGCTGTGTTTCGCTTAGAGAGAGGCCACATTTGAGAAACAAGGAGGCTCTCAGGAGGCAATTCTTAGGAACCCCTCAACAATAGGCTAAGTTTCAATTTCAAGAGCAAAGTCTCATAAGCATAGTCTTCATATCAAGGGTCCATCAGTGGATCATCCTTCTTTATCAATCATTGCCCCTGCACTTGGGAGACAGTTGCTGCTCCATTAGAGAATGTGGCAGAGCTATCCAGGATGGGAATTCAATATTCTCTTGGTTAATGTATGAGTCTCCACCCCCTGTGACAATGCCCCATGAACATTTGAACATTTTTGTATACCTTATATGTATTCCCAGATGAGCTTCCTTCCATGTATCCCCCATCACTGACACCCCACACCAATTATCTTCCCCTTCCCCAGTTGTAGCTCTAATCTTTTTATCCAAATTACAAACTGGATTCATCAAGCAATAAATAACATGATAGAATTCATCCTTCTCAACCTAACAGAAAACTCAGAAATCCAGAAACTCTCATTTGTCACGTTTGCGCTCATCTACTTTCACATCCTGATAGGTACCCTACTCATTGTAGTGACAATAACCTCCATGCAAGCCCTTGGATGCCCTATGTATATTATTTTATCTTTCTTATATTTCATAGATGTCTGTTTCTCATTTACCAAGACCCCAAAATATTTGACTTACTTTCTCAGAATTTAACTTCAGTGGATGCATGACCCATTTCTTTGTGGAGCATTTCTTTGTGGGAGCTTAGGTAATCCTGCTGATGGTGATGGCCTATGACCACTATGTGGTCTTCTGCAGACATCTGCACTACATGATCACAATGAAACAATGGGTGTGTGGCCTCCTCATGGTCATGTCTTGAGCTGGAGGATTTCTTCATGCCCTGATTCAAATCCTTTTCATTGTGTGGTTGCTCTTCCATGACCCCCATGTCTCTGGACATTACATGCATGATCTTTACCCTCTGCTGAAGCTTTCCTGCACTGACACACACATCCTTGGACTCTTTCTTCTTGCCAACAATGGGACTCTGTGCATGTTGAGTTGTCTATTCTAATCACCTCTTATATAGTTATTCTTTGCTCCAACAGAACTGAAAGCTCTGATGGATAGTGGATGGTTCTTTCCACCTGTTACACCCATATTTCTCTAGTCATCTTATCTTTTTGCCCTGTATATTTTGTGCATTTGGCCCATGAATCCTGTATTAGTCAGCCAAAGTGGTGCTAATGCAAAGTACCAGAAATGTGTTGGTTTTTATACAGGGTATGTATTTGGGGTGGAATCTTGCAGTCAAAGACCCTAAAGAGTCCTACTCAAGGCACCAGAAGAGGTTCTTTCTCACCCAAAGACTGTTGCCATGTGTTGACAAAAGATGGCTGGTGATGTCTATGAGGGTCAGCCTTCCTCTTCCCTCTTAAGTCTCTGTGGGGCCAGCTTCTTCTGATCTCAGCTGTAGGCTGGCATAAGCCTCATCTCTTTTCCAGGGCTTATTTCTTTCCAAGCTCAACTGTTATATTCTCTTCACAAGGTCAGCTATAAACTATATGCTCCAGAGTCAAAACAAAGTTATCTCCTCTGCTTTGTCTTTTTCTGTGTGTCTCTACTTCCATATGTTCTTGAATGAGCATCCATTTATATAGTCTAACAAGGGTGTCAGGGACTCAAACTTGCATGCCCAAATGATGTGGTAAAATCAAAGCCCTAATCTTAACATAATTTAATTAAAGCTATCTCAGCTGAATCTAATACAATCAAAGGGTATCACAGGCAGAGGAAAAGATCAACTTACAAACATAATTAATATCAACTTTTTGGAATTCATAAATAATATCAAACAGTCAAAATCACTTTCCCCTTTGATAAAGCACTGGCTGTTCTTTATAGTAATACCCATGTTAAGCACTTTAGCCTACACACTCAGATGCAGAGGTGAAAAATGCCAAGAAGCAGCTCTGGAGCTAAAAAGTGATCTTGGGTAACAATGTGAATAAACAAGATAAAACAAAATCTGTTCATGTATTGACATCTGTGGCTATTACAAATGATAATGGTCTTGCAAACTGAACTTTAAGTATATTTAACCCATTCCTTTTTGTAATCTTTAATGTTTCCTCTTTCTTAAATGATAATATTTAATGAAAAAAAAAAGAATCTTTTCCAAATAAAAACTTCCTTGCATTTACAAATTATTGATAAAGAGAATGTTCTAATTGATACTAAATTATCACAATAATTGGAAAATCTATGGCCTTATTAAATCAATGGAACAATTCTTTGTAAACACCTAGTTATACATTTTATAAGCAATGGTCCAAGTACATAAAATATATTTAAACAAAAAGGGATGATGGATAACTATTTGGCTGAAAATTCATGGTCTTAATGCCAACTGCTAAACTCATGGTTGATGTATTATTTCTGAGATATCAGAATCAACCAGTAATGAGTGGGCATGGATATGAGAGACAGTCATGAGGCAGGACTCATCCCAGAATTAATGTTGTTGTGTTGCATGACTTGAAGAAGCACCATTTACATTGTAATCTGAGAGTGTTTCCCACGATTAAATTATACTCTGTATAAAGCAAAGGAGGGATATAAAATTATTCGAAGCACAAACATAAAGGAAAATTGCACATGATAGAATATACATGTGGAACATTTTTCTTTAAAAATCAGCCTACCCCTGATGTGGAACATGACTCTCAGAGATGAGCTTCTCTGGTACACTAGGATTATTAACACATGTCAATATATAATGCATTTGGAGAAAGAACTTGATACAAAAGGGAGGAATACTAAATGAAATAGAGTTTTTATGGCTAAGAGATTTCAAAGTGAGTTGGGAAGTCATTCCATAGGTTAAACATTTGCAAATCCTAGCCAGACTTCACAAACTGCCACAGTAAACAAAGCCTAAAACAAAAGTGTTCCTGAAGTCTAGACTCTAGACTTTAGAGTTACAGTTAACGTTAGAATTAGAGTTGGAGTTAGAATAAGATTTAGAATTAGTGTTGGAGCTCAAGTTAGAGCAACAGTTACAATTACAGTTAGTGTTAGAGCATAGACAGAGTCAGAGTTAGGCATCAAGTTACAGTGTTGAGAGTTATTTTCTGCCATTAGCAGATAATTTTCAGTATAGTTACTATCATTTATCTGTGTGGACATCCTGTTAGAGAGACTGAACAAAAATTAATAAATCATTTTGGCAAATGCCATGCCCAGGGAAGCAGATGTGGCTCAAGTGGTTTGGCTCCCATTTACCATATGGGAGGCCCTGGGGTCAGTTCCTGGGGCTTCTTGGTGAGGGCAAGCTGGTCCACACCCACAGATAGCTGACGACCTGCATCCACACCCACGGAGAGCTGACAGCCCACACGCATGGAGAGCTGTCAGCCCATGCCCATGCCTGTAGAGAGCTGATGGCCCACACCCATGGAGAACTGGTGCAGCACATGTCACAACAAAAGGAGACAAGCAGACAGAAGAAATGGACACAGAAAGCAGACAGCAAAAACAAGTGGCAAGAGGGGGGATAAATTTTAAAAATCTTAAAAAAAAAACCATGCCCAACTTAAGCAAAAAGTGTTTCCCTGGTTGATTGTGAGAAGATAGCATCAGATTAGGCAGAAAAGTCTCAGCTGTCTCTCAAAAACAACAGATAAAGAGCCTAAAGCTGCTTGAGGGAAATGCTTTGGGGGCCAGCAGACCAGGACAGTGCTTTAAAACTCACAAGAGGGTGAGGGACAGAGAGATGAAGAATCCTAAACAACAAACAGTGAGGTACTACAGCTGCCTGGAAGGGCTCCAGTCCACCACTCCAAAGATATTAAGCTGAGGTAAAAAGTCTGCCACGTTGCAGCTGACTGAGAGGGAAGCAGATGTCTTCCTCCCTGTCAGCTATTACAAGGGAAAAGGAAGATTGTATTAGGTGGCTTTTCTTCAGTGAATTTGACCAACAGAGCATACTTTGTATTTTGGCTCTGGCTGGACCAGAACAAAAGAAAACCAAGAGAGATACACCTACATGGAAAGGTGGACCAATGATTGCCATCTGCTGGCCAGTGTGGAAATTGTGTTGACAAAAACTGCACTCAGAGCTCTTGGTTCTCTAACTTCTGGGAGAAAAATCTACACCCCATTATTGAGTCCCTGGCACAATTTTAATAACTTAACCTGGGCAATTTTAAAGACAGGATACGTTGAACCAAATATCAAAGAGAAAATGAAAAAATAATAACAATAGGCAAAAAAAGAGAAATTGACCATCAGAGTAAATTTTAAAACATATTCAGATGCCTAGACATCAGCAAAAAATAACAAGGCATACTAGGAAACAGGAGCAGTTGGTCCAAAGGAACAAACCAAATATCCTGAAGAGATACCGAATTTAAGAAAATTAATCAATGATAATCACACAGCTCTCCTAAATCAATGTAAAGAAGTGAAAGAAAATATGACTAAAGAAATAAAGCATATTAAGAAGACACTGGGTGATCATAAAGAACAATTTGAAAGTCTGCAAAGAAAAGTAACAGACAATATGGGAATGAAAGAAATGATAGATGAGACTAAAAATATATTAGAGGCACATAAGAGCAGATATGAATTGCTTGGAGACAAAATTAGTGATTTTGAACACAAAACATCTGAACTTGAAATCATGGGAGAAAAGAGACAGAAGAGAATGGAAAAAAATAGAACAAGGTCTCAGGGAATTGAATGACAATGTGAAACACAGAAATATATGCATTATTGGTGTCCCAAAAGGTGAAGAAAATGGAAAAGGGGCAGAAAGAATATTTGAGGAAATAATGACTGAAAACTTCCCTACCCTTATGAAAGACTTAAATATCAATATCCAGGAAGGACAATGCACACCAAACAGAATAAATGTGAATAGCCATACCCCAAAACACCTATTATTCAGAATGACAAAAATCTGAGATAAAGAGAAGATAATGAAAGCAGCAAGAGAAAAGCAAATATCACATAGAAGGAAAACTCAATAGGATTATGTGACAACCTCCCTTTAGAAACCACGTGTGAGAGATGAAACTGGTATGATGTATTTAAGGTACTGAAAGAAAAACTGCCATCCAAGAATTCTATATCAGGCAAAACATTCCTTCAAAAAATGAAGGGGACTTCAAAGTCTTAACACTGAAAAACTGATGAAATATGTTACCAAATGACCAGAATTACAGGAAATACTAAAGGGAGTGTTGCAGTCTGAAAGAAAAAAAAAAACAAGGAAGAGATTGGTGAAGAGTATAGAAATATTCCTAGCAGATAGTAACCAAAAAAGAGCTGGAGTATTGAGGAGTAGTATTTTTTCTCCATCAGAAAAAATAGATTTTATATGAAAAAATGTTATAAGAGATGAAGAAGGTCATTATATATTACTCAAAGTGGCATAACAGCAAGAAGAAATAACTATACTAAATATTTATGCACCTAATCATATTGCCTCAAGTTATAGGAGGTACACACTGACAAAGCTGAAGGGAGAAATAGATATATCTAAAATAATATTTGCAGACTCCCATACACCACTCAGTATTGGATAGGACATCTAGACAGAGGATAAGAAACAGAGAGCTTGAATAATATCGTAAATGAACTAGACCTAACAGACATCTATAGAGCCTTGCACCCCAAAACAGCAGGATATATATTCTTTTCAAGTGCTCATGGATCCTTCTCCAAGGTAGACCATATGTTGGGTCACATGGCAAGTCTCAAAAATTTAAAAGATTGAAATTATATGAAACAATTTCTCTGATCATAACAGAATGAAGCTAGAAGTCATTAATGGACAGAATAAAAGGGAAACTTAGCAAAAATATGGAGATTAAAGAACAAACTTTCAAATAATCAGAAAAAATTTTGAGAAAAATTCGGCAACTATATTGAGATGAATGAAAATTAGAACACAACATATCAAAAAATATGGAATACTGCAAAGGCAGTGCTGAGAAGGAAATCAATAGCCCTCAATGCTTACATTAAACAGGAGAAAGAGCTAAATTTGATGCCCTAACTGCAAACTTGGAAGAATTAGAAAAAGAACAGCAAACTAATCCAGAGCTAAGCCTACAGAAAATAATAGTAAAGATCAGAGCAGAAATAAATGAAATAAAGAACAATAAAGTAATGGAGAATCAACAAAACAAAAGTTGGTGCTTTGAGATCAACAAATTCGACACTTAGCTAGACTGTCAAAGAAAAAGAGAGAAGATACAAATAAACAAAATCAGAAATCAGAGGGTGACATTACCACTGACCCCACAGAAATAAAAGAGATCAAATGAGGATACAATGAAGAATGGTATGCCAAAAAGCTAGAAAATATAGATGACACGGACAAATTCTTAGAAACACATGAACCACATACACTGATGCTAGAAGAAATAGAAGACCTCCTCTCTAAGTGAGGAGAATGAACCAGTCATCAAAGCCTCCCAAAGATGAAAAACCCAGGACCAGATGGCTTCACAGTTGAATTCTACAAATCATTAAAAGAAAAACTAACACTGATCTTGCTAAAGCTCTTCAAAAAAAATTGAACAGGAAAGAATGCTACCATCATAACCTTAATACCAAAAGCAGATAAAGATAATGTAAAAAAAATTACACATCAATAACTCTAATGAATATAGATGCAAAAATTCTCAATGAAAAGTTGCAAACAAAATTCAAAAGTACACTGAAAGAATTATGCACAATGATAAAATGGGTTTTATCCCAGGTGTACAAGTGGTTCCATACAAGAAAATCAATTGGTGTAATAAACCATATTGATAAATTGAAGAAGAAAAATCATATGATCCTCTCTATTATTGAAGAAAGGGCATTTGACAAAATACAGGAAGGTTTCTTAATAAATACACTCCAAAATATGGGAATAGAAGGAATCTTTCTCAATATGTTAAAGTGCATATATGAAAAACCTGGAGTTATCATTGGGTGAAAGACTGAAGCTTTCCCATTGAGATCAGAAACAAGACAAGGATGCCACTGTCACCAGTATTATTCAATATTGTGCTAGATGTTCTACGTAGAGCAATAAAGGTAGATAAAGAAATCAAAGGCACCTAAACAGGAACAGAAGAAGTTAACCTTTCATTTTTCATGGATGACATGATCTTATATGCAGAAAATCTTGAAAAATCCACAACAAAGCTTCTAAAATTAATAGATAATTTCAGGAAAGTGGCCAGATACAAGATTAATACACAAAATTCAATAGCATTTCTATATAATACTGATGTGCAATCTGATGAAGAAATCAGAAAAAAAACAATTTATAATAGTGAATAAAACAATCAAATATTTAGGAATAAACTTGACCCAGGACATAAAGGAGACTCTATTGAGAAAACTAAAAAACATTGCTAAAAGAAACCAAGGAAGACTTAAATAAATGGAAGGTCATTACATGTTCATGGATTGGAAGACTAAATATTGTTAAGATGGCAAATCTACCCAAACTAATTACAGATTTGGTTTGAGAAGATTACTGTTCTGAACAAGCTGGGCCAAAACAGTCTACTCTAAAAATGTTGCTGGGAGAAATGTTTAGCCATATCCAAAGGAAAGAAAGAAAACCTCTATCTCACACCTTATACAAAATTTAACTCAAAATGGAACAATGACCTAAATATAAAAACAACAACCATAGAACTCAAGAAGAAAATATAGGAAAACATCTTCAAGATCTTGCAGTTAGCAGGAGTTTCTTCAACCTTATGCCCAGAGCATGGACAACAAATGAAAAAATAGATAAATGGGACCACCTCACAATTAAACAATTTTGCACCTCAAAGGACTTTGTCAAAAGGGTGAAAAGACAGCAGAATCAATATGAGAAAATATTTGACGAACACATATTTAATGAGGGTTTAATATCCATGATATATAAGGAGAACATGCAACTCAACAATGAAAAGACAAACTATCCAATTAAAAAATGGGCAAAAGACTTAAAAAGGCAACTATCCAAATAAGAAATAAAAATGGCAAAGAAACACAAGAAAAATTTTTCAACATCACTACTGATTAGGGAAATGCAAATCAAAACTTAGTGAGATATCATTCACACCTATTAGACTGTCACTATTAAAAAGTTGGAAAATTGTAAATGTTGGTGAGGAGATGGAGAGATAGTAACCCTTTATAAAATGTTAGTGAGAAAGTAGAATGTTACAGCCACTGTGGAAGACTTTTTGGCTGTTTCTAAGGAAGTTGCATATTGACTTGCCATGGGATGGGGCAATAAAATTGAAAGGTATATAACCAGAAGTCTTGAGAGCAGCGACCTGAATAGACATCTGCACACGATATTCACAGCAGCATTTTTCATGATAGCCAAACATTGGAAAAAATCCAGGTGTCCATCACCTGATGAATGGATAAACAAATTGTGGAGAATATACCTAATAGATTATTATGCAGTGTTAAGAAGAAATGAAGTTGTGAAACACATGATAACATGGATGAACCTGGAGGAAATTATGTTGAGTGAAGGAAGCAGACACAAAAGGACAAATACTGTATGATTGCCCTATTATGAAATAAATATATTATGTGAAATATGAATATGGTTAAAATTGCATATATGAGACAATTTTTCTTTGAATCTAAACAAATGTAGATTAATACTGCAAAATGTTAATCTAAAAAGCATTATGTTAAGTAAATGAGACTAGACACACAGTACTACATATTTATTATTCCATTTGTATAAAATCTAAGTATAAATCAATCTAAAAAGATTAAATTAGATTAGTGGTTATGTGGACTGAGTAAGGAATGCTAAAGGATGTGGAGTCTTTCTTTGGAGTAATGAAATTTTACTAAAATTTTTGAAATGATGAATGCACAACATTGTGATTATTCTAAAAGTCATTGATCATAAAATTTGATAGATCATATGGTAAGTGTATATAGCTCAATAAAACTGCTTAACAAACAAATAAATAATTGTGCAAGATTAGCCAAAAATGCCAGTTATGTACAGCAGGGGAAACAGAGAGAGATTTAGAGGTGAGGAATTTTCTTATTCATTTGTTTGTTTGTTATTATTGAAATAATGAAAATGCTCTAGTAATGATTGAAGTGATGATTACATAACTATGTGATTATACCAAACACCATTGATTTACACTTTGGATGACTTGTATGCTTTATTAATATGCATAATTAAAATTGATTTGCTTTAAAAAAGGGCTTTCAGTGATCTCCAAGGGCACCTATTTCTTGGGCAAAGAAATTTTCTAATGGTGCATTTTTCTGTGGGTTGGAGAATGTCCACACCATCATCTCTTTAATTGGGAACAACCTGAACCTAATGTGCCAAATTAATTACTCCAACTCACAAGATTTCAACCAAGTCAACATTATAGGCTCAGGGAGCGGAAAAGGAAATGGAGCTCTACTTCATATAGAGTTTCTTTCTTTCTCCTCTAGGTGTATTTTTACAAGGTGGCCTGGCTGAGTGTGATTTTCTTACAGACTTCTGCATGTAAATATAGACCATCCCTCTATGTGTGCATGACTTTCATCTATAGGGTTTCATTATTTCAAATTTTTTTATTTTTTTATATTTTACTGGTTATTTTAAAAATTATTATTTCATTTTATTATTCATTTTCTTCAGTTATTTCATTGATTTCATTTTTGGAGATGTTTTGCATCACAGAAGGATCACAGCAGGGGTAGGGGAGGATCATTGGTGTGGGGTGTCAGTGATGTGGGGATGCATGGGGAAGGGGTTCACCTGGGGCATGCCTGTAAGATTTATGAATATGTTCAAGTGTTCATGGGACATAGTCTCAGTGGGTGCAGATCCACACAATAACTGAAAGAATATTGAATTTCCATCCTTAGAAGTTCTGCTAGATTCTCTAATAGGACGTCAAGAATCCCCCAAGTGCAAGGGCAATGTCCAATGAAGGAAAACAGTCCATTAAGCCAGACATTTGGTATTGATAATTGTATTTATGAACCATTTCTTGTGAAATTGAAACTTAGCCAAGTATTATATATTGCCTAAGAGTTATCTCATGAAAGCCTCTTTGTTGCTCAAATGTGGCCTCTTTCTAAGCCAAATGCATAATATAAACACAGTACCTTTCCCCCAGTGTGGGCATGACTCCCAGGGATGAGCCTCCCTGGCACTAAGAGATTATTACCAAGCACCAACTAGCAATGTATCTGGAAAAAGACCTTGACTAAAAGGGGGAAATGGTAAATACAAATGGGTTATTATGGCTAAGAGATTTCAAAGTGAGTCAGAAGTTCATTCCAGAGGTTACGCTTATGCATGTCTCAGCAGGATCTCATTGACTACCACAGTAAACAGTGCCACAAATAACAGGACTTCTGAGGTCTCTAGATATCTAGAAACTATAAGCAGGCCAGATAGCTCAGGAATTTTGCACGCTGTCCATGGGCTTTACTCTGGAATTTATGCTTCCCAATGTAACAGAGATAGACTAATTTATAGGTTCTCTACACAAAGCTCTTGGGCCCTTTTATTTGAACCTCTAATTAGTATTATACTTACTAAGTATACATCCCAGGGACATAAATCTTTGATCCATCCATGTGCCAGTCGAGCACTGAACTTCACAGAGTTGCAATACATACTCTCCTGTTCATTGGACTAACACAGGACAAGTAACAAGGAGATGATAATGGACAACAGCCATCCAAGGGAACAGAGAGTTCCACAACTGGAAGCAAGATGATTCCATCCATCTACTCCATGGGATCTAAGACTCTTCTCAATTAGAAACAGAGTTAGAGTGGGTAACACCATCCCAAAACCCTCAAGATTGGGGAATGAACATTGTACAAAAGTAGATTTAATTATTATTTTACTACAGACTTATTATTTTTATAGTAATGGAAGAACTCTTAACATTGATGTAAAGGCAATGGCCACCAGAATTTCTGAGGGATGGGAGAGGGAAGAATTTGTGCAATATGGGGGCATTTTTGTAACATTGTATTTGTCATGCATGACATTTCAGTGATGGATACGGGCCATTGTATATTTTGTCATAACTTACAAAATTGTGCAGGACAGTGTGTAAACCATAATATAAACTCTAGTCCATGGTTAGCATAAATGCTTCAATATGGGTTCATCAATTGTAATAAATATACCACACTAATGAAGAATGTTGTTAATGTGGCAAAGTGTCATGGGGGAGGCATGGGGCATATGAGAATCCCTTATTTTTTTTATGTAACATGTAATCTAAACCTTCTTTTTTTTATTGTGGGTAAAAATCAAATTTTTCAAAATACAAACCAATATTTGTAAAGTGATATATAAATATATATGCATATATGTGCATTTGCTTACATAAATGTTATATATATATATATATATTTTTTTAAGGTACTTAGATTACCTAAATATTACACAGAAATTGCAGGGATTCCCTGTAATTTAAAGCTTCTTTAAAAAGAAAAAAGAAAAGACTCTAGTCCTCCAAATCTATTATGATATACTAACTTCTAAGCATTTGTGCAAAAAAAAGTGATTATATCCACACCTTTTAAATCACCCAAATGAGGGGGAGAACAGCTGGAAATCCAGTCTCCTGAGTTCTCTCAGTGAATCATTAATTAAAAATTCACATACAAAAAAGTTTATATTCACACAGGATATCCAGGCAATGTTGAGTTTTTATTTAAGTTTATAATATTTTAAGTAAATTTAAGAAATATGAGAAAAAATTTATATACTTCCTCATGTAATTGCCATTTTTTGTTACCTTCATTCCTTTGTACAAATTCATATTTCCACCTAAAATCACTTTTCCTCTGCCTGAAGGGCTTCTTTTAATATGTTATACTATGAATTTGCTGCTAATGAATTCTTTTAGTTTTTGTATGAATGAAAAAAAATTATTTTGTGTTAGTTTTTGAAAGATCTTGCTGTGTATGTACTACCGCTAGGCATTTTTTTTCCTTCAGAATGTTTTCTTTCATATTGTGCTTCTCTATAAACTTTTTTGCTTTGGTTCTTATATATAGAATGATGTAATTCATATCTTCTTCCCTCACACCACATTTTTGTCAACATCTCCTTTGCAAAATAGAAAACTGAGGTGCAAAGAAAAGTTTATTGGCACTCACTGGTCCTAAAACAGAGAGGAGTGGCATGCCCTGCAGGGTTACTCGGGGAAACTCGTCAGGAGTCTAGGCTTAACCAAGCAGGCAGGGAGCAAAAGGTTATAGTGGACCAGGGGGCTATGCCTTTATAGTATTATATAGGTAAAGTTATAACAGTTGGTCAAATAAGAGTGGAGATTGGGAATTTGTACTTGACTTTCTTAGAGGTACTAACCCAGATAGGAGTGGGGAGAAGAGGGAGAAGCTGTTTATCTTGTATAAGCAAGTGTCAGTGTTGGTCACTGAAGGACCTAATGATAGGGTTTTATAAGATACTGAGGAAGCATGACAGTGCAAAAAGCCATTATTTTATTTTAATTCACTACAAGTATGATTAAGTATTTTTACATTATCAGCTAAATATTATTAGTAGTATAAACATAGTTAATAAAAAGCATGTGCATGGTTCTTTTTCTTCTGAAAGAAATTTTTTTCTTGCATTTGAGAATAAACTTATGAGGACTTATGAGGATAAAATAGATGTTATAGTGTTTCTTTTCCATTGGCTTCTAGGAAATAATTAAATTATTAACTTTTTATCAGTTTCTATCTTTTACATATATTATTCTTTCAAATCTTTGAAGAAGTAAGCAGCATCCCTATTTTACAGACAAGGTTAAGTGACTTAGACCCTAATTAGTAAGTGGGAGAGCCAGAATTCAAACTGTCAGACTTCAAAGCTTTTTTCAGTGTACTACAATGACAAAGGAGTTGTTTTCTTTCACTCACGAATGTGCTTTTCTAGAGATTTTTCTGGAAGGAATATAGTATATTTTGTGTGTGTGGTTAACATTTTTAAAAAGACTATAGTATATTAAGTAATTCATTTTTAGGATTTTATTTTTCTGGCTGTTAAAAAATTATGCTAGTTTCAGAACACATGCAAACTTCTGCAACTCTGTGTTTAAAATGTTAATATCACTAAAAAAGCCAGATGCAAAAGGACAACTACTGTAGATCTCACTGAAAATGAAAGAATAAGCGAATTCATAGAGTCAGAAACAAGAATACAGGTTTCTAGGGTATTCTAGGGTATCCTAGGGATGGGGGCAGGATATAAGGAGTTAATGCTTAATTGGTACTGAATTTCTTTTTGGGGTGATGGTTTTGGTAGTGGATGGTAATGATGGTAGGACAACATTGTGAATGTAATTAATACCACTGAATTATATATTTGATATGATTAAAAGGGGGAAATTTTAGGTTGCATATTTGTTACTAGTAAAAATGAAAAAACAACTGTAGTAATGTACAACATTAACAGTGAACCCTAATGTAAGCCCTAGACTATACTTAATAGGACAATTGTAATAATATTGTTTCATTAATTATAACAAAGGTACTACATTAATGCAAAATGTTAACAGAGCAATGGCATATGGGAACTCTATTTTCTTCATGGTTTTTCTGTATACCTTCAACTTCTCTCATAAAAAATATTTTAAAAATCTTAAAAAAAAAACAACAACAATATTACAGAATTCATCATGCTCAGCATGACACAGAAACCAAGCATGGAGATCCTGCCTGATCACAATGAACCAGTGAGTTAGTGGCCTTCTGGTAGCCAGGTCCTGGGCCTGGGAATTGCTTTATGCCCTGATTCAAATCTATTTTATGATCTGATTGTCCTTCTGTGGCTCCAATGTCATTGCCCATTTCTTCTGTGATCTTTACCCTCTGTTGAAACCCACCTGCACTAACATTCACATCTTTGGATTCCTTGTTGTAGCCCTCAGTGGGCTGTTGTGTATGCTCAGTTTTTCTATTCTTATTACCCCTTATGTCCTCATCCTTTTTCTCCTTGGAACTCACAGTTCTGAAGCATAGCAGAGTGCTTTTTCCACCTGTGGCTCTCGTATATCTTTGGTCATCTTATTCTTTGTGCCTGTATATTTGTGTATCTTTGATCTATGGAAAAACTCCCCACTGATAACCAGTGGCCACATTTTATACTATAAAAGCACAATTTTTAAACAGTTAATATACACACTCAGAAATGTAGAGGTGAAAATGAACAGATGTGAAAAAGTTCTGGGGACAAAGAGTTCATTGGTAACAATTAACATGATAACATGAAACAATGTCTATTCATAATTTAATAAGTATAGCTAATGAAAAGGCATGGGTCTTGCAGTCAGAATATGTGGGTTTTTATATTTTATCTTCTTGCTGTCTGTAATCTTTACTGTTTCCTCTTTCATGCAATATGAATATTTCATGAAATGATGACTAAATTCTCCTCCATTTATAACAGTTTTTGCATTTACAAATTATTGGTTAAAGGGGCATTGTGAATTAACATAAAATTGTCAGTATGCTGATAAATCCACAGCTTTATTTATTCAGCAGAACAATTCTTTGAAAAGCACTCAGTGTATATTATATAGCCAATATGCCAAATATTTTTAAAATATTTAAACAAAAGCCATGATAGATAAGAATATGTTGAAAAATTCATGGTTTTCATCCCAACTGCTAAATTCAGATTAGACATTATTGTGAAAAGTAGAGTGCCAGAAATATATGGGATTGGGAAAAAGAGAGGAAGTCATTCTGGCAGGACTCACACAAAAATTAAAGCTGCTGTATTTCACAATTAGAGGGAGTGTCATTTTCATTTTAATTTGGCCCAAGCCCAGAATAAATTATTTTCTCTTATTTTAGCCAATGATGTACATTAAGGTCTTCCAGGTACAGTCATAGAGCAACCATACTCATATTTCCCAGGTAGAAGATATTTGCAGAGCCCTTTTTCTGTCAGAAACAGCCTCCCCAGCACTGCAACATCAAAAATAGTTTATATTGCATGAATTTGTGTCTTTTCTGATAGGAACAAAAGCAGCAGATTAAAAAAAAGAGCTGATGATATCTGAAAGAACAAGACAGAGATTCTGCACTTTAAAATTTGAATAGAAAAGAAAAAAACTGCACATACATTTCAGAACAATGAAACACGGATTATTTGAGATATACACACTTCAATTGCAATTCTAAATGAAGGATTCCAGATAAAAGAAGAGGATCCAGATTAGGTCCAGGTCTGAAATCCTGCCAATCTTAGTGACTTCATGTCTATCTTCATAAGAAGTGAATTAGTACAAATTAATCCATTATAATAACAAAATATTATGTTAAATATATTTTTCAAACAGATTAATAATCAATAGTTTAATAAAGAATTTACTCCGATTGAGAAAGCAGCTTTCACAATGGTGGTTAATCTATTTCATGGCCATGAAATATCCATGTGCTGTCAACCATAATTTTATCTCCTTTCTATTTAAGTGAGACGACATGAATAGATGGCAGTAGTGATGTGTTTTGCACACAGAAAGAAACATTTGGGAGCCAGTATTCTAGACTCTAGCATTCTTTTTCCTTGCTACAACAAATGGCAGGGATACACATAAGTAATTTCTGAATAACTACACAGAGCAAAATTCCCTAGAGGATCTTACAAACTTCAGTAGATTTTGCTTGAGCAGGAAATAAAATTTGAATAAATTAAACCACTGAGATTTCAGTATTCATGTGTTATAACAGCAAAATGCAGCATAAACGGTCTAATTCATTGACTAAATTTATCTTTACAAAGACTGATGGTGTTAATAAGTGTACAAATTAGCATAAACATTTGAAATTGTCCTGGTTCTAAAATAGTGTAGAATGACTAATTAACAATCCCTACAAAACCACATGAAATTAGAGATTTTCTCTGCTTCAGTGTAACACACTTCAACAACTGAAATATTTAAACTATAAATTTATATATCAACTTTTTTCATGTTAACCAAAGATGTAAGATAATGCATAAGAAAACTATGCAATCATACTCTAGAGAGTACCATCTACAATTAAACTCCAATATGAACTCGGTATTCAATGTTCATTGACAAAATTTTCTGGTTGTACTAGAAGTTTGCTCTTCTTTACATTTTTCTCAGCATACATTCCAATTTTGTACCAATTCTCTGTAATCCTTATCCCACAAATTCCCATATCATCTCAGAAGACTATTCCTCCTACTTTCCAGGAAAATAGGGGCCATCACAGAATCATTGCTTCAATCTCAATCCTCCTCACCAATAATAATATCCAAAAACACTTTTTTACTTTTATGCATTCCTGCCCAATGAGAAAAATATGTGCAGGGGCTCCAATAGACACTTAATATGTAACAGTGTGTTTGAGTTACAGCTCCTTGCAGATGTGTCAGAAATTTTTCTTCTAACTCCTGTGACCAGAGCACCCTCAAAATGTTTATGGGTCCTGTTAAAGTTTCATGAGTGTTTTTGCTCCAGAATAAAAACAGTAAAGGGGATTAAAATATCCAGTTCTCTCCTTGTATGCCAATGAGGGTTAGAGTTAGATATAGAGTTAGAGTTGTTTAGTGTCATTGAAAAAAATTCTCACTAGAGTTTACTTTGATACTGTCTTTACTGACAGTTTCTTATATAGAAAGAACTCCAATTAAGCAATCTGGTTAACAAAAGCCACGCCCGACATAAATTAATATATGTTTCACTGGATCCTCAGGGACACTCACTTCTTGCTCAAGGAAGTTTTCTAGTGGTGGATCTTTCTGTGGGTGTGGAGGGTGCATATCCCTATCCTTCATCATCTTCTTAAATATAGGAACACCCTGAACCCAAAGTGCCAACCTAAATGATTCTTGGCAAGATTGAAACCAAGTCCATCTTGGCAACAGCATATAGATGGATCATATGTTTTTTAACACATTCTATCAGTCTTTGTCTTTTGATTGAGGAGTTCCAGCCATTAACATTCAAAGAAAAGACATTACTTATTTAGGACATTTTGTCCTTTGGCTGTCCATTGTCATATCTTACCAGTCTCTGAAGCTTTGCCCATTAATTTACCCTTCCTAATAATCTTCATTTCTACACTCTTCTCCAAGTCTCTTGCCCTTCTTCATTTTTCCTTTTAGACTGCATCACACCCTTTAATATCTATTGTAACTCTGGTATTTTGGTAACATACTTTCTCAGTTTTTGTTTCTGTGAAGACTTTGATCTCACCCTAATTTTAAGATCAATTTTGTTGGATACAGTATTGTTGGCTGGCAGTTTTTCTCTTTCAGTACCCTTAATACATCATACCAATTTCTTTTTGCCTCCATGATTTCTTATGAGAGGTCACCACTTAACATTATTGAGCTTCATTTGTATTTGATTGTTTGCTTTGCTCTTGCTGCTTTCAGAATCTTCTCTTTCTTGCTGATATTTGTCAGTAGGAATAGGAGGTGTCTCAGAGATATCCTATTTGGATTTATTCTGTTTGAGGTGCATTGTTTTTCTTGGGTATTCATATTTATATGTTTCATAAGGTTTGGGAAGTTTTCAGTTATTGTATCCTCAGATATTGTTTCTGCCTCTATTCCATTCTCTTCTCCTTCTGGGACACTGATGACATGTATGTTTTGTGTTTTGCATTGTCATTCAATTCCCTGAGTCCCTGTTCCATTTTCTTCCATTCTTTTATTTTTCTGTTCTCCTGTATTTTCCAGTTCTGATGTTCTGTCCTCAAAATTACTAATTTTGTCTCCATGTAATTCATATCTTCTATATATCTCCCTCTAATGTATTTTTAATCTCTTCCATCATGACTTTCATTCCCATAAGCTCTGTTATTTTTCTTTGCAGGATTTCAAATTATTCTTTATGTTCACCCATTGTCTTCTCAATGTCTTTTATCTCATTAGTCATATTTTCATTCAATACTTTAAATTGATTTAGGAGATTTTTGTGATTATCATTGATTAGTTTTCTTATATCCTGTATTTCATCAAGATATTTGGTTTTTTTCTTGGGTGGGGGCATCAATTCCTGTTTCCTAGTATGGCTTGTAATTTTTTGCTGATGTCTAGACATCTAAATATGTGGGCGAATTTACTCAGATGGTCAATTTCTCTCTCTTGCCTAGTGTTTCTTTTTCATACATCTTCTTTAATTTTTGGTTCAATGTATCCTAAGTCTTTAAAATTGCCCAGCTTTACATATCAAAATCAGGCCAGGTACTCACTAATTAGGCACAGATTTTCTTCCTTGAATTGGGAATAAAGAGAGAGCTGAAAGCAGTTTTTCCTCTTGCAATTTCCTGGATGGCCAGTAGATGGTACTCATTAATGTACCTTTCCAAAGAGGTGTTTCTTTCAACCACTGCTTTCCACTGTTTCTTGCCTGGTTATAGTCGAGATTCAAAGCAGGGTCTGCTGGCTGAATTAACTGAAGAGAAGCCCTCCACCTCACCCTCCATTTGCCCTCAAAACAGCTAACAGGAGGAAGATGCCTGTTCCCCTATCAGTCAGCCTCATTGAGCCAGGGGTTTTATCCAGGCTTAATATATTGAAGTTGGGGGGTGGGAGTCCTTCCTGTCCACCGTGGGAATTTGGTAACTCATGTTTGCTGTTTTGGGTTCTCCCTATCTCTGTCTCTTGCACTTCTGGGAGTTGTACAGCACTATCTTGTTCTGCTGACCCTCAAAGCAGTTCTCTTAGCTTTTGGACCTTTCTGTATTGTTTTAGTGAGAATTGAGCCCTGCCTGTGTACTCTGGTGCTGTTCTTCCAGAACTGAAAAGATATTTTTATATCCATGCATTTTAAATCATCCAACTGAGAGTAAGAATCTTCAGAATCCAGTCCCCTTAGTTTCCACAGTCAATCATTAATTACAAGTTCACAGTAATCAGGCTATTTAAGGGGTATTTATTTTGTTTTAATAATGAGAATAATATATCTATTAGACCTATGTATTATGATCAAATCATATATTTACTCATGTAGTTACCTTTTTGGTGATCTTCATTCCTTGTGTAGATCCATATTTTCACGTAGAATCACTTTCCCTCTGCCTGAAAGCCTCCTTTTCTACATTATATTGTGAGTGTGCTGACAATAAATTCTGCTAGTTTTATATGAATAAAAACATCTTTATTTTCTCTTTTTTAAAGATATTCTTGATGCATGTATATTTATAGCTTGACAATTTTTTTCACAAATTTTTCATACAGGGCTCCACTGTCTTGTTGCTTGCATTGGTTCTGGCATGATAAATGAAGTCATACTCATCTTTTTTCCCTGTACAACTATTTATTTTGCAATGTTGTTCTCTTCAGAAGCAGAAATTGAGACTCAGAGATGTTGAGTTACTTGCCTAAGATGACACATATTGGCCATAAGTCAAAAAATTTTACCTCATAGTGTCAGAGTTATAGGTATGTCAGTCATGACAACATTTTCCTCAATTTAATTCAGAAAATACATTCTAAGCATTTTCTCTACAAAATACACTAGCTTGATGTTTTCATATGCTATCTCTTTAATATATCTTAATTATATTTTATTTAAGTTTCTTTAACAAGCCCTGGTAAGTTAATTGCCATTTATAAAGCCATATGATTAGAAAGTGGAAGAATTAGGAATCATATCTAATTTAACTCCTTTCAGGTACAATTCATCTAGGATGCTAGTACAACCCATTCATATAGAGGATGTCCTTGTTCAGAATTTGAATCTTCTGCTTAAACTTCCTTTCCATTCTGCAACCAAATAGAAATTACAAAATCAAAGACGCTGGTTTCCAGGAGGAGTATCAAAGATAAGAGGAAGTTAGATGTTCTCCTCTCTCCATCCTCTTTCCTCAGCAGCCGAACATCGGATTTGTCTGAGGAGTAAAACCCTGCCTTCCCCTGGAGCTAGAACTTTCCTAAACTATCCAGACCTGGTCTGAGTCAGTACTTCCTGTCCCATCCAGTGTGGACACATCACAGTACCAGTTTCTGATGAACTGCAATAACATTTTGAATTAAGCTCAGGATTAGTAATCAAATCATGATGGACTTAAATCTGAGGACAACAAATTATTAGTTTTTGCCCACTGCCAAATTTCCTTTTATATAAAGTGGAAATTGCATAAACTTCCTCATGGGGATTATATTAGAATCATGTCAGATAACACACTTAGAAAATTGACTGATATAAAAGTGCTCATTACATATTAGTTCTAATGATATTCATGTTTCCTTTATCATCTACAACTTTTTTCTGGGAATCTCAACTTCACTGTTAGATATTCTATAGGGGAGATCAAAGACTCCTAGAAAGATTTCAGAATTATAATTACTTATGAATAATTACTGAATACCTCTAAACTTCACCTTTGTTTTCTCCAAATTTCAGCATTTGCCCACCATCCCAACATCCACAAGAGAAATGAAGACAAGCTACTCAAATAAGTTGAGAACATTTTTGCCAGGACCAAGGTACTGTTACACCATGAGCTCTCTGTTCCTATGAAAAAGAAGATAACGACAACAAAGGGTTTACTCTTTGCCAGACACTATTCTAAGCATTTCATACATGATCTCCTATAAGCTCACAATAGTCATATGAGAAGTCATATTCCTTCTCATACCCTTTATGCAGTTGTGGAAAATGAGGTATAAAGAAGATGAGAAACTTGCCTAACATCTCATAGTAGTAAGTAGAAGAGCCAGGCCTGGAGGTGCACTTTATAGAAATCCAAAGTATTTCCTCTTATGTTTGTTGGAATTTTAATATTAGATAGCATGTTCTCTAGGATGCATGTGTCTATCCTCAGGGCATCAACAGTAGAATAGCAGTTTTTAATAGCTTAGGTGTTTGCACATTTTATTTTGTTTAATCCTCTGTGAAACAGGTAATAGGATTGTTTTATATACTCTGATAAACTCTTGCACCCATTCTTCTATGACTAAATTAATTTATGCTCTACTTCTGAGACTCTAGGTTGACTTTTAGACCACTGGCTTGAGATGCTGCTATCCTAACAGTACATGCTCTCTGATACCACAGGCGCAAGAGAGAACAGGATTAACTTGTTTTGTTGCCAATTTGGATGAAGCTGCTAATCCTAATCCTCTGAGAACAGGAAGTTCAGAGCATCCCTAACTCTTTCTTGAGCTTGAGCAATATTCTTTAAATATTTACCTTTAATAATACATGAAAATATTAATGAGGACAGACTCTAGGGTTACTGAAACTGTAACATCACTTAAACATAATGAGCCAAAGATTATAGAGGCTACTTGTTTCTAAATTGCCAACCCATTTATATCCAGATTCTGAGGGACAAAAGAAGCTACCTCCAGTCTTATTTCAGGCTTTATATAAAGACTGAAAGGGGCTGACCTCAGAAGCCTGCTCCTCCAGGACAACTTTCATTTGTTGCTGAGCTCATGGTATTGGTAATCCCCAATTATTATGCATTAACACAGTTTGCTGTTCTCAGTTCTTTAAATCATGTTATAGCAAACATCAAGAGATTTCCTAATCTACTTTATCTGGTCACCAAGTAAACAAGATTAGCAAATGTGCATCAGGGAGGCTTGGGAAGAGATGTCCATCAATGGTTAGTTTTCTCCCCATCAAGTGTTTTTCAAACCTAATATGGAAGTTCTGGATCACGAACTTCTTATCTGAGCTGGGATACTTTTGGGTCACATTCACAGGTTGGTAGGAGTCCCTAGAACAAAGATAAACATACCCCACAAACTAAGATTTACCTCAGAAGCCCCTTTAGGATTCATTTTGAAGTCACTAATTGAGGTAAAGAAAAACTACACCTAAGGTAAAAGTGGCTGAACTTGCAAAGCAGTAGTTAGTGATGGGTCAATGATTGTTAATTCTACAAAAATGTTCTCAACAATTACGGAATGAACTTGTTGCTTCTTACCCTAATGCATTCAAAGAGAGATATAATCAGTGTCTTCTTAATTAGTAGTTTTCTCTCCAGGTGACTCTAGGTTTCAACTTTGAATTAATTTGTATTTAAATATGTATTTCTACTGTCACAGTTTTTTTTTAATGAATAATATCAAGCATACCCATTCTATTCAAAGTAGCATTAACTTGATATATTATGGACCCAAACTTGAGCTAAGTAAATAAAACTTTCTTTCGTTAAATTATCTTGCTTAATATAAAGGGTATATATTGTCTTTACAGAAAAATCAGATCAGAAAATTTATAAAAGAAGAAAACAGCAATCCTCCATAATCCTATAATTCAGATAAGCAGTCATAATCTTTAGTGTATGCTCTTTATATCTGTTCTATGTATATTTTTCTTTTTAGACTTAAGATCGTTTTATATCTATATGTATATATAGATATATAGATATATATAATTATATATTGTACTTTTTCTAGTCAGTATTATATTGAAAGCTCTTTCCATTAAACTTCTTATGGATCGCTTTAAATGTACCTGGTACCCCATAACCATACATCACAATGCATTTAACACTAACCACCCCCATGTTGACTTTTGGGTTGTCTTTACTTTTCCATGTTCTTTAAAAAATGTGAAATATAAATTCTATGCATAGTTTTGGCCACTTAATTTGTCTAGTGTAGATTCTAAGAATAAAGAGTGCTTAAAACTGACTACTTCTTTGAAGCCAAGCCCATGATCCCTCCCTGCAGGGCTGGGGAAACTTCCCCCAAGGGACCCCCTTGGGGAACTTTCCCCAGAAGCCTCCTTTCTCTGGAGCCTGAGCAAACTGTTTAGTTACCAACTTCCTATAGAAAGAGTAAGATACTTCCAAACCATATTCCATGTCCCAACCAAAGGGAACCTGTTATAACTTTAATTAGATCATGTCTCCTTTATTATTACAACAGGATCAACACCTTTTGTGTTGCTTTAAGAATGTAAACTAAATCACTCATTCTGACCTAGTGTCTATGCATGACCTCATGTACCTTCATGCTCCCTAATGTTGTCAGAGTTAAAGCCATACTGTATTGTCTTATCACCACACACTTGCCATGCTCTTTCCTCCAGACATATTTGACTGTGCTCTTCATTACTGACCCCAGCAGCCTGGTTGTGCACTTCTCCTTCAGGTTATTCCCTCATGCATCACTTTCTTGAGGAAGCTTCCCTGACCTCACTAAAAAAACTCAGAAGTTCTCTAAATCACCTTCTTCCAGGTACCTTTCACTCAAACTTTATGGAGCACAATTTCATATATTACATATGATTATATTATCATGTAATTTAATTCATATTATTTTATCTTATTTCTAAAAATGAACTATGTTGCATATTTCAAAAATCAAAACCACATAAAAGGCATATATTCATAAATATATATCTTGCTGTATATTTCATAACAGGGTTAAGAAAGCATATATTAATCATGAAAAATTATGTATTTTTCTGTATTTTAAAATATTATTAGTATTGGACAGTCTGGCTATTTCCAGTTTCTGCTATTTCAAACATTACTGCAAGAAATAAACTTTTACAAATATTAAAAAAAAACAAACTGTATACCAATACACACTCACTCTTACTGGAAAATATAGCTCTCATCAATGTTTGCTAATTTGCCTATTAAAAAATTCACTTTTTTTAAATTGCATGTATTGGTGACATATGAAATGCTGGGTTTTTTAGACATCTAATTTTTCCTGAGGATTACCTTCTCATTAATTTTGGCTTATCTTTATAAAATCCTTTCATTATTTTTCAAATCAATTTCTGTTACAATAATGGTTGCCTGTCATACTTGTCACAACTCTTTATCCATTGTATTCATTGACTTCATGTAGTTGAATCTAACATTTTTTGTACTTTTATACAACTTTGTTTTGCTTTATTCCAGTGGTCTTCTACTCCATTGAGGAATTAAATTCATATTTTTCTGTATGTTTTTAATACTAATTTATGGCTTATTGTAATATTTAAGGTGCATGTTTCCCTTTATTATTTCATGTAAATTTTAAGACTGGTATGAGTAGATTTACTTTGTTTTGAAAAATGCTTATCAGTTATTAAAAAAACATCATTGCCTCAGCTGAACTATACCTAATGTTCTTTATATATACATATACATATATATATATATATATATAAAGATAATTAGATTACATAAATGTTATATAAAAAATATAGGGGATTCCAATATGCCCAACTCCCTACCCCTCCCACATGTTCCCACATTAATAACATCCTTCATTAGTGTGGTACACTTGTTACAATTGAACACATTTTGGAGTATAAACACATTTGTTGTCTTTATACTCATCTACTTTCTCATCCTTGTGGGCAACATACTCATTGTAGTGACCATCGCCACCAGCCCAGCCCTCAGTAACCCCATGTATTTTTTTCTGTCATTTTTGTCCTCCATAGATGGCATCTATTCTTCTGTCACTACCCCCAAAATAATATTTGACTTTCTCACTGAAAAGAAAGCTATCTCCTTCAATGGGTGCATGACTCAGCCCTTTCCAGAGCATTTAATGGGTGGAGCTGAGATTATCTTGCTCACGGTGATGGCCTATGACCGCTATGTGGCCATCTGCCAGCCACTGCACTACCTGTTCACAATGAACCAGTGGATGTGTGGTCTTCTGGTGGCTGTGCCCTGGACTGGCGGATTTCTTCATGCTCTGATTCAGATTCTTTTTATGGTGTGGTTACCCTTCTGTGGCCCCAATGTCATTGACCATTTCTTCTGTGATTTTTACCCTCTGCTAAAACTCTCCTGCACTGATACTCACATCCTAGGACTCTTTGTTGCCGCCAGACTCGGTTCATGTGTGCACTCATTTTTTCTATTCTTATTACCTTCTATGTCCTCATCCTTTGCACCCTCAGAACTCACAACGCTGAAGGATGGCGTAAAGCTCTCTCTACCTCCACCTCACGTATTACCATAGTCGTCTTATTCTTTGTGTCCTATATATTTATATATCTTCGGCCCACGGGTACCTTTCCCATTGATAAAGCAGTGACTATATTTTATACAATAATAGCACCCATGTTAAACCCTTTAATCTACACACTCAGAAATGCAGAGGTGAAAAATGCAGTGAGGAAGCTATGGAGCCAAGGAGGGGTCTTAGGTAACAATTCAGGTAAACAAAAAAGATAAATTCTATTCATATTTTAAGAATAACTATGTCTAAAGTAAAACAAATGGCCTTGTATTCAGGATGTGTGGGTTAAGTACATATTATCTTTGTTATCTAAAATTTTTAGTGGTACCTCTTTCATAAATGGTGACTCTAGTCCAACCCAAATAGAAAATTCATTGCATATTTAAATTAATAATCAATAGGATTTGGTTAGTTGAAATAAAATTTTCACAATGTTTGGAAAATATATGATATTATATATTCTACACAAAAATTATCTGCAAATTCAGGTATAGCTTATGTAACCAAGGTACCAATAACTTTAAATACATACAAAAGTTTTATTGTTAGAATTTTGTCAAAAATGCATTGTTTTAATCTCAATTTCTGACATCAGTGTAGACAAATTTTTCTGGGATATAAGGGTCATCCATAAATCAATGGATTTTGAGGAAAAAGAGAAAGTCTTTAAGGCAGGAGTCATGCCATAATTAATGCTGTTGCTTTGTGCAAGAAATAAAGCACCAATTACATAGTAACCCAGGCTCTGCTCACACAAATTAATTTCTCTGCCTAAAGCCAACAAGCAATATTAAATAAATTCAGGCACAGTCATAAAGCAAACTTGCACATGATATTTCCAGGTAGAATACATTTGTGGAACATTTTTTTCTGTCAAAATAATTCATACACACTCCACCTTCAAACTAGCTTTTATTAAATAGATTAAAATCTTAGTTAATAGGATTAAAAAATAGGGAGTTTATGATATCTGAATACTCAATGCAGAAAGTCTGCACTTTCAAAGTTTAATAAAAAATTGAAGACCAATTGCATACCAATGAAATAGCTAGTGTTTTGAGATGTGGTCACTTATAGGACAATTCTTAAGAGAATGAATCTGGATTAAAGAAGGGGATCCAGACTGCCCAAGGCAGATATCCTGCTAAATTTTGATATTTCATTCCTATTCTTGTAAAAACTGATTAACCCAAATTATTTCTCAGCTATTCCTATGGCTCTTGTTTTATTTGTATTACATGCATATAAATATGTAACAGCAAACAATTCATTCTGAATTGGATGACATTTTTTCTCAATTGTGATGAAAACTTCTGCTCATCACCAAATACTCATATGCTCCAAAACCTTACTCATATTTTCAGCTTATTTTATAAGAAAGGTCATGTGTCTAACTTGCAGAAATGATGTGGCTCACGTCTAGAAAGAAAAATACAAGAGCCAATGTGCTACAATGCAGCTTCTGTTTTCCTTCCTGCAGCCAGTCTAGAAGAAATTCAGTACAGTGGCAGGACTATGCAGAGGACGCTAACTGGATTACTAACTACATGGTTGACAAATCCACTACGTGATCCCCAAATCCTTTGTGGATTTTGTCTCAGTGGAAAATAAAATTATATATATTGAGCCATGGAGATTTAAGGATTTATTTTTTATCACAACAAAGCACACTTTATCCTTACCAATGCTCTATCTTTTCATCATTACAACATTTATGTGTAAAGAAGAGGATTTAGCATTACTCTTGCAATTATCTAGGTTCTCAAATAATGTATAATGGATAAATAGCAATCCTTCCAAATCAAATAAAATTAAGCTTCTTTCTGCTTTCATGAAATACATTCACTAACTAAATATTTAATCCATAAATTTATACACCTCAGTTGTTCTTTTTACCTAAGATTTAAGGCAATACAGCTGAAAACTGAACAATCATACACTAGAGGGTGCCAAGAAAAATCATGAACTCCAGTATAAGCTAGCTTTTCAATGGCTCTTTTTATAATCATTTTTAATTTTTAAAGAAGCTTTAGATTACATAAATGTTACATCAAATATAGGGGATTCCCATATATCCTACACCCCCTCACATTTTCCCTCATTAACATCTTTCTTTGGTGTGGTACATTTGTTAAAAATGATGAACACATACTGAAACATTGCTACTAACCATGGACTATAGCTTACATTATAGTTTCCACTTTGCCCCACGACAAAATATATAATGGCCTGTATCTGTCATTGCAATGCCATGCAGGACAATTCCAATGTCCCAAAAATGTCCCCATGTTACACATATTCTTCCCTTTCCCTCCCTTCAGAAACTCTGGTGGCCGCTACCTTTATATCAATGACACAACTTCTTCCATTCTTATAATAATAATAAGTCTATAATAGAATAATAATAGAATGACAATAAATCTACTTTAGTCCATTGTTCATTCCCCAGACTAAAGGATTTGGGGATGATGATATCCATTCTCTTTCTGATTGATAAGGGACTTAGATTCCATATGGCAAATGCATGGAACTGTCGTGCTTGGAGTTGTAGATATTCTCTGGATTTTGGGGGTGGGCATTGTCCATTTTCATCCTTTTTTAGTTGTCCTGGGTGAATTAAAGGAAAAAAGAATAATTTCTTTTAAATGAAGGTTTTTTTTTGTTTGTTTTTTTTAATTTGTAAAATGATATATAAATACATATGCATATATGTGCATTTGTTTACATAAATGTTATTTGTTATATATATATATACATTTTATAAAGGTGCCTAGATTACCCAAATATTACTCAGAAACTACATGGATTCCCATGCTCCCCACCGCCCACACCCCCAAAAACACCCCACACAAACATTCCCCATCCGTGTGGTACTACACCCGCGATGGATATACACATCCTGGGGCCTTGCCACCGAGCATAGACCACAGTTCACATCACAGACCACACTCTCTCCCACCCAGTTCTGCATGGTATATTCTGATGGAAAATGGCCTACATTCGTCGCTGCTTCGCCACTCAGGACAACCCCCAAAGTCCCAAAAAAGCCCGAGTATTTCAACTGCCCCTCCTCTCCCTGCCCC
>JAQZBX010023134.1:0-31056 GCA_029593785.1 Cabassous unicinctus | reverse complement strand
AACCCGGGGCCTCACACATGGTAAACGGGGGCTCTATCGGTTGAGCCACACCCGCTTCCTGTTGTGAGGGCTTGCTGCATCAGCCCACTAGGCTGCGCGGGCCGGCCTGCCCTCACAAGGAGGCCCCGGGAAGCGAACCCGGGGCCTCCCATATGGTAAACGGGGGCTCTATCGACTGAGCCACTCCCGCTTCCCTTTCACCTTGTTTAAACAAAATTTTTCAACCCTCTGTCCAATCCTACATTCATTGTCAAGTTTTTCTAAAGCCTACAGATTAACTTTCTTACCTCTTTCTCTTCTATTCACTCATCAGATCCTGGCAGTGTGGCTTCTGGCCCCTTATGCCATTGAACCTGCTTTTGAGTATATAACTAATTTCCTAATTGCCAAAACAAGAGACTCTTGTTTTGTTTTGTTTTTCCTCATCATACTCTTTATTACTACTCCCTTCTTAAAATTCTCTTCTCATTGGAAACTCCATTCTGGTTCTCCTACATCTGCTTTCATACACTCATTATGTTGATGAGTTTCTAACTAAATTTTTAGCCTGGCTCTCTTACCTGAGCTCTAGATCTATATTTCCATCACCTACTGTACGTTTCCATTCGGATGTCTTATGAGCATTTTAGATGCATCATGACTAAACTTGTTCTCCTTCTGAATTCTATCATTTAATGGCTCTGTTATCCACAAAACCAAACTTGGTAACCAACCCACTGAGCTGTTCTCTGTCCCCTGACAACTAGATTCCTACTAATTACTGTTGATTTCACATTCTTGAAATTTTTTTAATCTAACCTCCTTCCATCTCCTGCTGAGACCATAGCTATCCCTCAATTAGATATTGCAGCTGCTTAATTCTTTACCTAATATTTACTGTATCAATCAGTGAGACTCAGGCTTGGTGTAGTGGTCTGGTGAAGCTGGTAGAGATGAACCCTAGCTCATCCTAAAAGGGGATTTAGCCAGGCACCCTCCATTGGTACAGAAAATAACCCCATTGGTACAGATTTAGCCTGACACGCTCCATTGGTACAGAAAATAATTGGGTGGGCAGACATGTACAGGTCATGTTCCCAAGAGAGACTGGGAAAATGAGGCTCAGGTGAGCACAGAATGTATTGCTGCAGAATTCTTATTTTCTACTCATCTCCCCCTTCACTAGGGTGGCTGTAGTTTTAGTCCCTGGGTTTCCCTGCTCCCTCTGTATGGGGATGACCAAGGCCTGCCCCTCCTCTCTCCTCCCCGCCTAGGCAGGAACCATTGAGGAGAAGATCTTCCAACGTCAGAGCCACAAGAAGGCACTGAGCAGCTGTGTGGTGGACAAGGAGCAGGATGTGGAGCGGCACTTCTCTCTGGGCGAGTTGAAGGAGCTGTTTACCCTGGATGCAGCTAGCCTCAGTGATACACATGACAGGTAGGTGGAGAGTACCCTTGCTGACCTTTATCTCTGAGCTCCTTGTACAGCATGGAGGTAGGATCTGCAGTGACCACAACTCTGTCCACTGCCCCCAGGTTGCGCTGTCGTCGCTGTGTCAACCACCACCAGGTCTGGCCACCCCCTAGTGGTTCCGACTGCACCTCAGATCTGGCTCAGTGGAACCACAGCACTGATAAGCGGGGGCTCCAGGATGAGGTACTCCAGGCTGCCTGGGATGCTGCCTCCACTGCCATCACCTTCGTCTTCCACCAGCGCTCCCATGAGGAGCAGCGGGGGGTCCACTGATAACCAGCTGGTCTGGGTGTAGTTGTGGGGGGAAGATAGTGAAAGGGGGCTCCCTGACCCACAGGGCCCTACTGTGTTTTGTTCTCTGGGAGAAAGTCATCAAGAAGGGCTGCCATGATGTTTGCCCAAAATTTATTTTATAAGAAAAACTTTTTTTTTTGGTTTAAAAAAAAAAAAAGAAAGGAATAAAGGTATGAAAGGGACTGAGGCCTGGGAGCAGTGTGATGAGCCCAGCTGGGAAGAGGCCTGGTAGTGGGCATTCCTACACTTCTCTAAAGCCTGGGTACCTGCTTAAGGAGGGAAAGCAGGAACCCTGGGGCAGGGGGAGAGGGACTGTTCTCAGTGACTATAATAATCACTGTAATTTCCTGGCCCAGGGTTCCCAGGGTACTGAGTAAGGGGCCCAAAGGCTCTAAACCCAACTCTGGGAATACCTTTACTGGCCCCCATCAAGACCTCCAGGACCTCAGTGCAGGAGGGAAAGGAAAGAAGAGAAAAAAGGTAGCAGAAAGAGAAAGAGTTGGTGGTTAGGGGTTCTGGGCAGCCCATGTCTCAGCCCCTGCAAGCTGATGGTACTGAGCATGGGCCTGCGAGGTATGGGCCCCATCACATGGTGCTGACATAATCTGCGAAGGCCTGGGAGGAGTCCCATGAGTCGCTAACCACGTGGCAGGTTGCCCGGAGCCGCCGGATGGCTTCCCTGGCTGTGACTGCATCCTGGTCCAGCCAGTTCTGGAAAAGGCGCAGGTGACCAAAGGCTCCACGGCCCCAGCGCTCCAGCCGCTTGGCGAACTCCAGAAGCCCATCTGGCTTGATGCAGTTGGAGCTGGTAGGGGGTGAGATGGATTAGACACCCAGGAAGCGACTAATCCCTGATCTGTGTCCCTGTAGCCCCATCCCTTGGTCCCTCCCCATGTACCTGATGTCCAGCTGACACAGAGAAGAGGATGAATCCTCTGAGAAAACATCTGCCAGGGCCAGCAGGCCAGCATTCCCTAGGGAGGAGGAGAGAAGTGCCTGTCACCCTTCACCCAAGAAGAGGAACAAGGCTATCCCAACCCAACTGTGGCTGGGAAGGAACCCAGTCCTGCCAGTTTCTGAAGCCCTGGCACACAGATATCTATGTTCCTACCCCCATGCTCCCAGTGGAGAGGGCCATGCCCTCACCCACTGAGTTTCTGGGTCAAAGGCCTTGGCCCCCACCCTCCCTCCCCTGGGTCTGGCCCCCACCCAGGCGGTTCCCTGGCAGCCGAAGGCCCTTCAGTGTGGAGTTGCCCTTCATAGCAGCAACCATCTCAGGCAGAAATTGGGCTGGGCGCTTCTCAAACAGACGGCAGAAGGAGAAGGTAATCTCTGTCAAGAGAAATTAGAGTGAATTCTGATGGCCACACTAGTACTGGTGCTGCCCTTCCTATTCCTAGCAGGGGGTATGGACATTTTATAGTGGCCCAGAAAGAGGAAGGCATTTGTCCAAGGCCCTAAACAAGGCTGGAACTAAATCAGGATTCAAACCAGAAATTGAATATTCACTGTAGGGAGATTCTCTGCATGGCCAATTTTCCATTCACTTCCTTCTTTCCCTCTCCATCCACTTAGTATTCTTTATGCAGGGGTTGGGATCAGAAACAAGTCTATGAGGGGAGCCTGGCGCAGCACATTTACCCCTCCCCAACACCATTTCTGTCATCCCTTGAAAGGTAAGAAAATATTCTTAGTGAGACTCAGAGTAATTTTCCTCATTTAGTAGAGAAGTTGAGTTTGGGGCCTTTTAGTAGGAAGGTTGTACAGATTCTATATACATTTTATAGATAAGGACATAAGGCCAAGAAAGGACAGTGGTTTGCTCACTTATAGTACACAGGCAGAGCCACAATGAGAACTCAGGAATGCTCCAGTCTCTGAATGGAACCTCACCTTGAAGAGTCAAGTTCTGTAGCAAAAAGAGCACCTCACTCTGACAGTCAGCCAAATTCATGTCATGGAAGCTCAGCCTCTTCAGGGCTAGGTTGTATTCTAGATGGAAGGCAGAGACAATGGGCCATGGGCATTAGCTTAACCAGAGAACAATGCAAGGTCCCCATCTACCTCCCCCTTTATCATTCTCGCTGGGTCCTACCTTTGAGTGTCTGCAGCACAAGCCCGAAATCCTGGGGAGAGGCAAAGGTGGCACTATCCAGGGACAGCTGCTGCAGAGAACCTGAGGCCTTCAGTACAGAGCAGAGAAGTGGGGCTGGCTGGGCTCCCCGTGGAAACCCCATCTCCAACTGCTCCAAGCAGTTTTCTGCAAAAGACAAGGAGAGATTTCAGTTGGCCATTTGTATCTCACTCCCACAGCAGATCCAATCCTTTCCTTAAGGATTCAGTAATAAGTCATCTATTCATCTAACTACTTGTCCTTAAATGGGGATAGAGCACTAAATGCAAGATTTGGCCTTGCCTTCACAGAACTTCTAATCCAGAAGACTAGACTACTCAGACACAAGCAAATAAATAGAGCTTGCAGAATACTGGGATAAGAGACATACAGGAACTAAGGGAACTTAAAAGGCAACCTAAACTAGTCTAAAGGTCAGTATGTTCTTGGTTCAGATTCTCTTTCTGGAGGATGAACTGCCAAACATCCCTACTGGATTTATGGTGGTCTGGGCCCTCTCCAGCTTAAGGTTATCTTAAAGAAAGGCAGGCTCTAAATGGGGAACAAAGTCTAGATTAGCCAGGAATAAGTGACAGCAGGTTTGGATTTGAGGTCCTCCTCCCCGCTTTCCCACACAATGTACTTGCACATTTTTGTTGAGATACATGCATATGCAGTGCCTCACCTGGTATCTCCTCATCCCCAATTATGTGGCTAGGAGGCCCTGCATTCCCTGGCACAGCAGGGTTGTCCCGCTGGCTGGGGTGGTCGACACGAATAGAGAGGACCCGCAGCAGAGGCAGGGCTCGCACAATGGCACGTGTCAGCTCCAGGATGGGCAATGGTGAGAATAGGTCACTTAGATGCAGGGCACGGAGACGACATCCAGCCTGGCCTGACAGGGCCCGTAGGCTGTCCAGCAGGCGGAAGATGTTAGAGCCCAGGCCTATGGCAGGAAAGAGATTAGGTCAGAGTCATGTGGGAGCATAAGAACAAAGCTGTGCAGGGATAACATATTCAAAGACAATTCCAAGTATTTCTATTGATTACTACCAAATCTCTTGAGCTCTGGATCAAGTTATTTAGAACCATTTGTCTCTCAGCTACTCATCCACTGTCTTGCTTTTTCCTCAGGTAACCAGCAAACTAATGCCTACTATACTGGGCCATGCCCTCAAGAAGCATCAGTCAGGGCAGAGTCACAAAATAAAAGATAAGATGTGGTGGGGCAGCATGTGGCTACCTGCTCTTGATAGACCCAGACAGCAGCAGAAGTCTCTGGACTTCTAGATTCTGAGTAGTTTCCTGAAGAAGCAAGTCTTTGAAGGAAGGAAATTTTGGACAGAGGGAGAAGACAGTCAAGGATAACAGCTGGAAGAGTGCAAGGGATGAGTGTGTGTGTGTATGGAAGGGGCTCAGAAAACAGCTTCTAGAGGGTGGGGTGTGCAGCCTGTGTTGTGGAAGGTCCTGAAAGCTAGGTTAAAGAGAGGGTTTAATGTATAGGTCATGGGGAACACCTGAAAACTGAGCTGGAGTGTGACAATGACCCAGTAGGGAATACTTTAGATGACTCACTGGGTGGGAATGAAGCAAAAAGGGATAACCATATCCCACAGATCAGAGTAGGACCCTGAAAGGTTAGGGTAGTTTAATGCCACAAAACAAATACTTTCCTGGGAACTCACTCCCTACCTCAGATCTCATTAGACTGAGCAGGCTCCTGTTGATTCACTAAACTAAGCTTTACCCAATACCCACTAAATATCAGACTTTTTACCAGGTGTTAGTGGGCAGCAGATGTTCCTGCCTATATAGCCTGATAACAAAAACATGATGGAAACTAGGGAAGCAGAGTACTATGGAAGTACAAAAGAATGAGCACCTAACACCTAGTCTAGGCTGCATGAATGAAGGCTTCCCAGCTGAGTCCTGAAGAACATAAAGGAAACAGGCTGAAGGGAGGGATAAGAGTGTGGCAGAGAAAACTCAGCATATATAAAGGCCTGAAGGAAAAATATTGGCAGGGTCCCAGAACTGAAAAGTATTTAATATAGCTGATGGGTAAAATATGAGTGGGAAAGTGTGCATGATGGTAAGCAGGAGTGACAATATGAATAGCCTTGTAAGCAAAATTAAGAACTATGGTGATAGGGAGCCATTTGAAGGGTTTGTATTTTTTCTTTTTTTGAGATACTAAGGCCAGGGATTGAACCCAGGACCTCGTATGTGGGAAGCCAGTGCTCAACCACTGAGCCACATCAGCATCTCTGGGTTGGTTTTTTTGTTTGTTTACCTGTTTGTTTTTTTTGTTGTTAGGAGGCACCGGGAATGGAACCCGGGACCTCCCTTGTGGGAAGCAGGTACTCAACCGATTGAGCCACATCCACTCCCCTGAAGGATTTTAAGTGAAGGAATGGCAAGATCAGATCTGCATTTTTATAGAATGCTTGAGCTGTGGTGTGAACAATGGATTGTATGGCTAAAGTAGAGTCAGGAGGAACTGCAGAAAGGATGAATCCAGGTGAGAAATAATGGTAGCTTGAATTAAGGAGGTAGAGGTAGAGAAATAATTGCATTTGAGAGAGATTGTAAAGACAAGACATGGTGACCAAATAAGATGTGTGGGATAAAAGAAGGAATCCAAAATGATTCTCAGGTTCCTGGTTTGGGCTATGTAGTCGACTGTGATGATGTTCCCTGAGAAAAGAAGGATCACTTTAGAGGGAAGAAGATGCATTCAGGTTGGACACAATGAGTTGGGAAGCATGTGGGTTCCCAAATGGTGATGGATAAATAAGTCTGGAGAAAGATCTGGGCTAATGTCATATAATGGGAAGTCTTCAGCATAGAGTTGGAAATTAAAGCCATGGGAGTAGATGAAATTGTCCAAAAGGTATCTGTAAAGTGAGAAAGCTCTAAAGAACTTTGAATATGAAACAAGAGAAGCAATGTACAGAAATGGAGGGGAAAAAAAAGATTATAAAAGGTTGAGGTAGTATAAACAAGAGGGTGTTTTATAAAGACAATGCTTCATAATAGCAAATGTTGCCAAGAGTTAATGTAAAATGAGGACTTTGAAGTGGGCTGTGAGTGAGAGAAGTAGAGACAACTAATACAAAAATATATATATATATATACACACACACACACACACACACACACATATATTAAGGTGGTACGGGGGATTGAACCCAGGACCTCGTACATGGGGAAGCAGGCACTCAACCACTTGTATCCCCAAATAATTCTTTAAAGTAATTAGGGAATGTGGGATTGAGAAAGGTAGTGATGGTAGTTGTTTTTGGTGGAGACCTGAACACGTTTAAATGTTGGTGGAAGAGTGACAAGAGAGAGAAGGGAGGTATCATAAAAGTGGTATAGAAGCATGGAGCCAGGCTGCCTGAGTTTGACTCCTGACTCTACAATTTACTAGCTAAGTTATCCTGGGCAAGTCGTTTAATTTTACAGAGTTGCTGTGAGTATTAAATTAGTTAACATACAGAGTACTTAAAATATGCATGTCATACTAAGCAATATATAAAAGTTAGCTATTACTGCTTTTGAGAAATAAGCTTTCTTAAGAAGATGGGAGGGTATGGATTCAGAGCACAGGTAGAAAAATCAGCCTTAGATAGTATGGCCTTTTCTACATGATGGAGGAAAGGATGAGTGCAGAGGTAGGAGAGTTGATAGGTTTGTTAACAAATTGAAGGAGTTCATGTGTGATGACTTTTACTTTCTCAGTGATGCAGGAGGTGAGGTCACATGCTGAGAAAGAAAGAAGGGTAGGGTTTGAAAGTGGCAGAGTAGGAATGGGAGCTGAGATTGCAACCACAGTGAGAGTTCACATGAGGCTGACAATCATAAATGTATAGTAGCATCAATCTACACAGTCGTGTGATTTTTCACTAGCAGTGTCCACTAATCTAGGCATACTGTAGTGTTTAGCCATATTTGAAGTTGTGCTAGCTGGGCACAACCAGGTGGGAGAGGACAGTCTGCTTTTCAGGTTGCTGGTCTGATAAAAAAAAATCCTGTCCCACACCGCCTATTTGTAGTTGCTGTGATATGACTGGTGGGATCCTACTCCAGCCCTGGCTGGGCCTGTATATACTATACTGCTCCCATTTTCCCCTGGATTGCCTCCTGTATCTATAATATACTTATTCTTCAGATTTCAGCTGATTCATCTCACTGTCCCTCAGGAATCCCTGCTTCTAACCATAAATCAAGTCTATAGTCCTCATGTTCCTCTCCCCTAGCACTAACAGTCTGCCACTATTTCATGTGTGTGCCTCCAGCTTTCTGGTCATACCCCGTATACCTGCCCCCACCCCCACCCCCTACAGGATTGGGTACACAGCTGGTCCTGTTGGGAGACCCAGGCCCAACCTCTGCCCCTCCAAGACACTCACCATTGTAGGAGAGTGTGAGGCTCTCCAGAGACACCCAGGAGCTCAGCAGGTGGCACAATGTCAGAGCTGCTTCTGTAGAGAGTGGAACTGTGAATAGCTCCAAAGTGGAGATGCTGCGGAATCGCTGGGAGGCCTCCAGCGCTGGAAGCCCCAGGCAGCTGGGATCTGACCCATCCAAAGCTCCACAAGCTACTTCTCCTATCTCCATCTCTTCGCCATCCTCTTTCTCGCCAGCCACAATGAAAACAAAGTCATACAGGTCTTCAGACTCTGCACCAGATCCCTGACGGGTGCGAGCACCCTTCTTTCCTGTAGCTCGCTTGAAACGCTTTAGGGGCTTAGGCTGTGGGGCTGAGCTAGCTGGAGCCCGTTTGGATGAGGATGTGGAAGAAGAGGCAGAGGAGGTGGTAGCTGGAGCAGAGGGTGGGGAGTGCAGCTCCCTTTTAGGGTCTGTTCCGCCTGTGGTCAGGCTCTCCTGTGTGCTCCGGCGAGTCACCCGAGCGGCAGGTACAACTCTGGGCATCTGCTTGACTTCACTCTTCCGCCGGGTTGCCATGAGGGCTGCAGCACATCGCTCGGCAGCATCCCGGCGAGGTCTGCGTGAGCCCAGCAAAAGGGACCCTTCATCTCTGGATGGGGCCCGGCCTCGGGAGGCTTCTCCACAGAGGCGGCAGGGTGGACCACCAGGGCCTGGCTGCCAGAAGCCAGCACTCATGGTGAGGATAAGGATGAAAAGGGCTGACTCAGGCACAGGCCAGGAGTATAGTGATACCTGGCTGACAGCCCCATGGTGAATGAGCTGATGCAAGAGCTGCCGAAGTGACTGCTGAGCAGCCACATCAGAGAACAGCAGGTGGCGGAACTTAAGGGTATGCAGGGAACTGGCCAGGGTCTCCAGAACCCTGCGGTTGGGTTCAGCCACTAGCTCAGTTGCACCCTGCAGCATGTTGCAGATGGTGAGCTGCCGGACATGGCGGGAGCTGTGCAGAAGAGGCGAGAAGCGCTGATCACAAAGACGCCTGTCAGAAGACACATCAATGGTCCCACGTAGAACATGGGAAAAAAAGGCCTCCATAAACTTGGCTCGCCAACAGGTCACACTCTGCAAACAAGAACATGCCAGACAGCCATGATTCTGAGTGCTATCCATGGAACTGTTATCATCCTAACATCCTATGAGTTCTTTCCCCTTTCCAATAGTTAGCTATTTACTGAGCCAGGCAACATTCTAAATATATAGATTCATTTAATCCTTTGAGATCCGTATTACTATTAGCCCCATTTTATAGATAAGAAAACTGAGGCACAAAGGTTGTTATCTCCTGTGGTCATACAGGTAAGTGGAATCAAGACTTGAACCCAGGGGAATCTGGTTCCAGAGTCCAAATTCTTTTACTATAGTACTTCAAGCAAAGCTTCATTCGATCCTGTAGATTCTTCCATGTTTGTTTCTAGAACCTGGTCCCAGCTTTCCATTCTTACCACCACCTTTTTTTCAGCCCCTTATCACCTCACACCTGACCATTTCATTAGCTTCCTGACTGCTCACCCTGTCCCCCTTTCCCTTTCCCAAACTACTTTGTACAAGCTCATTTGATTCATCTTTGTAAAACACCATTTTGATTACATTCTGCTTTAAAAAAAAAAAAAAAAAAAAAAGTCTGCCTACTACCTAGAGTTAATTTGAAGTTCCTCAACCTGTCTGGCAAAGGCCTCCACAATATGGCCTCTGAGAAGCTTTATCTCTTACATGTTGCTCATGTGAATGCATTGCTCTGGCCAGATTGGTCACCTCACTGACCCAAACCTGTCTTTTATGCCCTTTCCTATATCTGCCAGAAATGCTCTCTGTTGCCAGACCAAAGGCCCTATTAACATTTCACACTTGTAGGCAGGCAGGCTGGCTCCCTCGTTGTGACTCCTCTGATACTCTGCTCAGATTTAAGATATTGGTAGACAGTCTCATGGTGTTGAGCCTCTTTGACTGTGTATATGTCTTCTTATCCCAACCAGATTTGAAATTCCTAGGGGGCAGGAACCAAATCTTAGATTTTTTTTTTTTTTCTCCATGGCAATAAATAGGTTATTTGCTTTGATGGACATAGGACTTCGTCAGACCATTCTGAGGTTTAGAAGAACTCTGCAAGTGATTCTCAACATTTGGTGCACACCGGAATTTCTTGTGGAGCTCCCTCCCCAATAATTCATATGCCAGGGATTCAGACTTGATTGTTATGTTACATCCAGGCACCTGTATTTTTTTAAACCTCCCCAAATGATTCTGACTACAGATCAAAGGTTGGGAATTACTGCTACCTTCCCCGAAAAGAGGCACAAAGAGGTACCAGGCCCCAGAGTTTCTAATTCAAGATCATCTCTAAGTCTCAATCTTCTAAAGTACAGGAGAAAGTCTGTTTACTTATACTCAGGACCTCTCAACCTCTTTCCTCTTCTGTAAAATGTGGGTAACATCACCTGCTTCACAGGATTGTTGTGAAGAACAAATGAGACAATGCAAGTGAAAGCAGTTTGTAAATTGCAAATACAAAGTAAATGTCACTGCTGCTAACTAATACTAATTATTAGCCCAGGTGGATAATGTGAAATGTGCCTGACAGAGGCAAAGCTTGTTAAGTAGGATGCTTACTCAGCCTGAAGCATAGGCTGTGGGGGCCTGAGGTTCCCCAAGACGAAAGCTAAAACTTTGGTTCTTGCCCTGCCTCCATCCATTTACCCATACCAGAATGACCCTCAATTTAAATATGAGGCTCTTGGCAGGACTTGGGTCAGAAGGAACGTGATGGCTGGGCCCCTACTGTTCAGGTAAAAGTGCCATTCCCCTAGACTCTGCTGTGTTAATAATTAGGAATGACATCTTCATGTTTGAGCTAACTACATTCAGCAACATTAGGGTCTCACCAGCAACAGTACAGGTGCATCGTGAGGGGGAGGGGGCAGGGCAAAATATCTGATAACCAAATCTCTGTTCTAGCCTTGAGTGGAGACCGAGAAGGTATCCCTGAGTCCTTCAGGTTCTACCTTATCACCTTTACTAACTTTTGCTTGCCCACACCCACAACCTTGAAAAACACTTGCAGGTGATCCTAGCAAGACTTTTAGCTCACAAATGAGATAAATGGTTTAAAAAATTAGATAAATGGGCAAAAATGTGAACCAAAATGTTGTAGCTGTTTCTGGCCATAAAAGGCATGTGGCAAATGTAGTTTTGATAACAATACAGACATTTAATGGCTGATAATGGGAGAGAATATCTGAAAATGGAACATCCCTTGACATGTGATAACTGCAGTGAGAAGCAGCTTGGTAGAGTGATTAAGATGCACTCCACAGACTGCTTCCATTTGAATGTTGGGTATGCCATTCACTTTACATCAGTAAAGTGAGGAAGATAACTATAACCACATCAGAGTTGTGAGGATTAAATGAATATGTTATAACTTCAATGCTTTTTATAATGAATTAATGCATGAGCAGGTGCATTTTCCCCCCATTACTACCTTTTAAAAAAAACTATGCTAACACTTAAAAGCTGAAAAATACTTGAGAGATCTAGTTCAAGCCACTCTTTGTGGACTTGTACAATATAGCCCAGGAAATGCTAAGTGCTTTAAATACTTTCTCTTGGGTGAGGATTAGGGAAATGAGGCACTACCAATGAGGTGAAGTGACATCAGTCTACAACAATCTCATCCATTAAAGGGTTGGCAACTTGTGCTCTGGTAGTGGAAAAGGTGTGTATATGAACATTTAAACTAGGAAGGGCTAAATATTTTCTTGAACTGAATGCCAAAGCCATTAAATATTACTATATTTTGTCCATTGTTTTCCTGATAACAGGAATATTTGTGGAATGATAAACCAAAACTCACGTGTTGACCCACCATTAACTCTTAGGAGTATTTATTTATCTTTACAGCATTGAGATGATTCCACACTTTCAAATACTGCACTTAAAAAAAAAAAAATTAGGCCACCATGTCTTTAATATTTTAGAGCATGATTTTATTATTAATATTTTGAAAATATGGATGTGCCATAATTCAGTAATTCCTGTATTGAACATTTAAATTGTTTCTAGCTTTTTGATATTAAACTTTGCTATAATGAACAAGTGGATATCTTCAAGAGGATTATCTCAATTTTTACATACTATAAATTCTGAGAAGTGGAATTTGAGCATTTTAAACACTCTTGATAAACCACCAAACAGCCCACCAAGGGAGTTATAACAACTTTTCCTCCCCCACCGACAGCATATGAAAATGAAAGTTTCACCACTCCTGGCCAAACCTAGGCGTTATCTTTTTTAAAAATTATTTTTATTAAGCAGTTTTATTGAGATATATTCATATACCATACAATCTATCCAAAATGTATAGTCAATGGCTTTTAGTATTATCACAATAGGCATTATCTTTTAAAACAAAAACTAAATTAAAAAATGACTTAATTTAAGAGGTGAAATCTTATTTTTATTTCCATTTTTTCATTAATGAGATTGAACATTTTTCACTTTAATAGAGGATTTTATGTTTTATGACTTGCCCAAATCTTTACTCATCTTATTCTACTGGGATGTTCATCAATCTTATTCTCTGTATTCCTTTGTTTTGCAAATAATGTTGCAAACATTCTTTCTCAGTTTACCTTTAAGATTTTGTTTATAGTTATATTTTATGTGGTCAAATATGTCCATGTTTTCTTTTTCGGTTCTGCCTATTTACTAATTAGAATTCTTCATCCTGATTTTAGGTAATCAGCATCTTTATTCTTTTAGTTGTTTTGTGCTTTACTTTCTACATTTTAATCATTAACCCACAGAGAAATTATTTTGGAGTATACTGTAAAGTGAGACTTTATTTTTTCCAAATGGTTAAACCAACTGCTAGAGAACCACTTAATGAATAATCCTTCATTTCCCCATTACTTTATCCCCAGAATTTCTATTCTGTTCTGCAGATCTCTTCATACACACACATTAGTACTACAGTTTGAAATACTATTGCTTTGTAAGCATTCAGGGGCTATGTCTATCTTGCTTACCATTGTATCCCTAGAACCTAGCACAGTGTCTGGAACTGAACAGGCTCTTAAAAGTGTTTTTGAATTATGAATGAGGTGAAGATTACTATTGTGTGTGGGAGACAGAAGGGGACACTCTTTGGAATGGATATGCTCCAAGACAAGAGCTCTGCCTATGTGACTCTTGGGCTACCAAGCCTGGTGCCTCCTAAATGTTCTGAGCCCAGAAACCTTTTCTAGGAAGCCTAAGGTAATGTTGGGAAAAGAAAGTTTTTTCCAAGAGAAAGCTGTTAAAATCACCTGCTAGTCAACCACACTGCTTGGGAAATATTGGGACAAGTGAATCTGATGTTTCTTTACACATGGCAGAAAGCTGTTACTGTTTTCTAATATTCTGAAGTCCGCTTCTTTTCCTTGTGGGGTCTAATTCCTGTAAATGTGCCTGAAGATCTTGTTGGGCCTTAGTGTCATCCTGAACTCCAGGAGTCGGTCTAGATTTGGAAGTGGAAAAGCTGAAGGATATGGGACTGAATGTTATTGATCCCAGTGAATCCTCAGAAATTAAACCTCCAGTTCTGGACACTAGTTTGTTTTCTTTTTGTTTTCATTTGGCCTCATTCACCATATAAAGTCGAGTTCAAATCCTACTTCCTAGGAAAGCCTTTCTTGCTTCCTTCTCCATGAGCCTCCTTGCTACCCTCTATCATACCACTTATCCTATCATACTGTGATGTATTTCCCTACTGAAATGACAGTTCCTCAAGATTCAGGACTGTGTCTATACTTCCAACAGCTAGCATAAGACCTAGTACATGGGAAGTTTTAGTAAACCTTTACTGAACTAATAAATCTGTCTTATCACTTAATTGTATAGCAGCAAAAGAAATTCTTAAATGAGAGTTCCAGTGAGTTATAGCTGAATCAATGAATAACAGACTCTCAGGGCTGAAAGGAGTCCTAAAGGTCATCTTATCCGACACCTCTTCCAATGCTTGAATTCCCTATACAATACCAAGTTATCCAGGCTGTATTTGAACACTTAGTGATGGAAATCTTATTATCTCTGGAATTAGCTTTTTTCATCACTGATAAGCCCAGAGTTTTAAAAATGTATCCTCCTTAGCTTCCACCCAGAGCAAGTCTATTAATTCCTCTTTCATGTGACAAATATTTCAAGACAGCTCTTGTTCCCCAAGTCTTCTCTTCTTCAGGATAAAAACATCCCCAGTCTTCCAAATGTGGCTCACATTATGTGGCTTTGACTTCTTTCTCCATACTCGAGAGGCAGCCTGACCATAATAGAGCCAGACAGAACTATTGTCTCCCTTGTCCTTCAGCCTATTTTATATTTACGGTAGTGCACACAACTCAGGGTACAGTCATGAGTAGCTTCAGCACACTCAACTAAACTTCGAAATCTTTTTCATACAAACTGCTGTTAAGTCAGGACTCTTCGCCTGCTACCCTGAGGCCATATAATTGGAGATTTTTAGACTCAAGCAGAATTCAATTTCATCTTGTTAGATTTGGCCATTGCTCCAGCCCTGTCAAGACCTCTATGAATCCTGGTTCTCTCATCCAGTGTGATCACTACCCTTCCCTGTTTTGTGTCATCTGCAAAGATGGTGAACAAGCAAGTCAATGACAAATGCCAAATGGGCCAGAATCCTGTGACAAGCCACCAGAGCCCTCCTCCCAAAACCATTCCATCCCTACCCCTGCACTTTTTCAGTGTCCAACCTGTGTTTGTGTGCTATTCCTGCTTTCACTGGCATAAATAAAGTCAGGCCAGAGTTCTACCTAGTGCCTTAACTTACCTCCAAACTGGAAGGCCTGGTCTTCATCAGCTCATCCCAAAGCCGACGCCAGATGGCCTGAGTGGAAAGGCCTGTAGGGAGTAATATTACACAATTGGTTGCTACCTTGCCATCATCAGTAAAGTACAGCACCTTTCAAATTGTCCTTGTCTGGGTTCATAGGAGCAGTATAGCAGAGTGATTAATTCTTAGAGCATGGACTCTAAAAACAGAATGCCTGGGTTTGATTATCAGCAACACTACTTTCTAGCTGTGTCAACTTGGGCACATTTCTAAATCTCTCTGTACTTCAGTTTCCTCATCTGTAAAAGGTGTTAACAGTAGCTAAGGTTGTTGAAAGGATTGAATGAGTAAATAAGTTCCTCTGGATAAAGTGCCTAGGACAATGCTTGGCACATAAGGGTTAAATATATGTTAGCTGTTAGCAGGTGTATCCAATGAGGGCTTTGGGAAGCAGCTTAGTAAAACAGAAAAATTAATATTCAGAAGATCTGGGTTGTAGTTTTGGCTTTGCTATTAAATGTGAGGTGCCTGTCTCACTGTTATCAGTATAATAGGTATCATATAGTTGCTTTGTATTTTTCAAGATACTCTGAGGAATCAGATAGGGAGTTGTGAGGGTACTTTTTGAAAAGCATGACGTTCTCTACAGGTATCAGGCGTAATGTTTACCTGAAGAACATCATGGTGCCTTGCTCACAACACTGACTAAGAGACAAAAAACAAAACAAAACACTTACCTTTCTTGAGAGCAGTTTCTTCAATCCTCTCCAAGTAATATATATTGAGTAGAGGTAAGATGCTTTGCAGTATTGGGCCTGGGAGGGCTACAAAAATCAAAACACAAAATTTACTCCCCCCCACCCCCCCACCCCCAAGGTTCCAAGCATTATTTATCCTATCAGAAAGGAAAAGAAAACAAGGGCAGACTTCTAATTTAACAAATGGAGTCTGTAGAAGCTAATTTAAGTCTATTCCAAAATGTGGTCCACTAATCTTCAGTCACTCAGTTGGTAGCTGGAATTTCAGGGCCAAGCACTTCTTCAAGGTTGAGATAATCCTATAAAGCAAGCTGGTATGCCCATTTAGGAGATGGTCAGTTCAGTTCTGCCCAAACAGAATGAACCTTTCTGCATTAAGGAGGTCCTCTTGCAATATGTGGGCACTATTAACTTCTCCAGCTTCCTGCTTTGCCTCCTACATTTTGTCCACACTAAACTACTTTTTTTCATTTACTTAACATGTTATGCTGCTTTCTGCCTCTGTGCCTTTGCTCATGCTGTTCTCTCTGCCAGGAATGTTCTTGCCACTTTTAGCAAAACTACTTATCTTTCAAGTATCACATGCCCTTTACTAAGCTTTTACTTTCCCAATCATTCAGATGGACCACTTCCATTCTTTGGGTCCCCACTATACCCTGATCTAGTACTTTTCTATGAAGAGAAAATTCAACCTATCTAAAAAACAAAACCTGTTCCTGCTGACTTCCCTAGTTCTGAGAGGCACCATACTGGCTAAAGGGTTTAGTCTCTAGAGGTAGACAAAACTGGCTGAAATCTTGTCTGTACCACTTTGACTGTAAATCCTTGGGAAAATTATTTAACCCCTTTATGCTTCAGTTTCTTCAATTTTAAAATGGGGACAATAACTACCTCATGAGATTGTTGTGAAAATTAAAGGGACTCACACTTGTAATCTGTTTAAGATAATGCCTGACCACAATAAGTTTAATGTTGAGTATTATTCCTCTCCTGTCAACAGCACCTCTGTCCTGCCAATAATGGGTCTCAGATCTTGGAGCAAACCATATCAAAGGAAAATTCAAAACTTCCAGTACAGAATCGCCTTTTATCTTTACTTATGGAATAACTGAATCTTGATATCCAAGCATCTAGGACAATTCTTTGTACACATTAGTTACTCAATGTACTTGCTGAATGAAAGCATTAATTTCCTATGTTATTACATTAACGTAGGCCACATCACCTTTCATCTGGACTATTGTAACAGAGTTCTAACTGCCCTCCTTGACCACAGTCTCTCCTCAGTTTCTCCCCATCGTGCTTTTGATGATGACATCCCCTCTTCAAAACCCTTCAAAGACTCTATTGCCATAAAGATAAAGTCCAAACCCCACAGCCTGGCATTCAAGTCCCTTTATAACATACTGTATCCTACTTCCTGGCCTCTTTTCCCACTACACTCTTTTTCACAACCAGCTAAGTTTCCTCATGTACCCTTTCCTTTCCTCATGCCCACTTTTTTCCTCCTCTCACCTACCAAAAAGCAGTGTTAGTCTTCTACCTCCAGGAAGTCTTTCCTGGCTGTCAGCCCACATTGAGATCTTCCTCCAAAATAGCACTGCTTTAGCAGGCCTCTTATTTGGCCCTTCTCCTAAGAGGGCTTACTTGATTGGGCTTTTTCTGTGTGTGTTTACCTGTCTAAGCACATAGGAGCTCCCTGTCTCCCTCCTTTCAGCCTGGCTGGGAGTTCAACCAGTGATAATAGTGGATCACCAAGTGGTGGGGGATAGGAGAAGGGGGAAAGGAAAATTCAGGAAACTGTTAATTGATTGTTTTAGGGGAAAGAGGGAATAAAGAAGTTCCTCCAGAGCCTTGCTCCCCACCACCACCACGGTCCCTCCAATATGGTTCCCTCTGTTTAGCCATCTTCTCTCATAGCCACAGGAATTCCCATCCTCTATCATCCACAAACTCCTCTCCTTTCTCCATAAGCCAGGCTTCTCCTTGCTTCCTTTCAGCCTACATCTCTAATGCTTCCTCTTCCCAACTTGGGGCCTCTACACACAGTCGTCTCTCCTCCGAGCCAGGTTTAGCATCCCAGAAACTCCAAGATGACACTGCCGGACTCTCTCTGCTTTCTTCAACATTCCCCAGGACTTTACCTCTGCTCAGCTCCACTGGGACTTTTCTCTCATTCCCCATGAGTCAACCTGACCCTTCTCAGCTGCTGGCACTGGGCCGCCACAATCCCCACCACCACCACCACCAGGCCTGCCTGAGGGCTTCTAGCAGCCTTCCCTACTACACAAGGCACTCAGGCTTCTTCAGGACAGTGCCCCATCCCTACCTCACCAGGGGCCTGCACACTCCTTCCTGTCCCATCCCAGGGCCTCCATGATCATTCTCCACAGTCTTGGGGCTTACTCCTGGAGCTCCCACCACCCCCTCCCCACAAACTCCAGGGTCTCTTCTCCAAACCCACCTCTTCAAGGTGTAACCCAAACACCCCATGTGGGGCGCTCAAGGCCTCACTCCCGACCTGATCAGGGCCTTCTTCCTGGCAAAGACACCACCACCACTCCTAAGGCCTCCTCCTAGAACCCTCTTCCCTCCCCACTACAGCCCTGGGCCTCCTCTCCTGCCACCCCCTCCCCAAACCTGGGCCCTCACCCCTGGCCTCTGGACCCCACCCCCTCACACCACCAATCTGACAGGCCCAAGGCCTCTCATCCTCAGTGCAGTCAGGCCTGCCTCCCAGAGCCCCAGCTTTCCCCTCTTTCACTCTCCACTATCAGCCCTCAAGTGGCGGATCTGAGTTTCCCTCAGCTGCCAGACTGCGACCGGCGGTACCCACCCTAGAGCACGGTCTCCTCCTCGGCGCCCGCTGGACTCCCATGCCGACTAGCCTGGCTGGACAGTTCGGCCTTCTCAGCCCCTCATCCCGGCGCTCTGGGCCGCAAGCCTTTGGTGCTCTAAGGGCCCTCAACGAGGACGAGCGGCCCGGCCGCCCTCGGGCCTTCTTTCACTCCCATTTGGACCAGGGCCTCCTAGCGGCGACGCGCCCCTCTCCCATTCGGTCAGTCCGCCTGGGCCTCCTTGTCCCTTTTCGCCTGTCCGTCATTCCAGCCTCCCTCGCCGCTCGCAGACCCTCACCCGCACTCGGGCCCTTCCTAGGCGCTCGGGCCAATCCAAGTGGGCTCCGGCGCTCCCTGCCAAGCCTGTGGTCAGGCGCTCAATCAGTTTGGCACTCCAGGTCCCGGCCGTCAGTTCGCTCCCTTCAGCCCTGGCCCGTCGGACAGGCCCCGGCGCCCCGAGCCTTTCGGCCTCTTCCACTAGCCCCATTCTCACGCTCTCCTATCTACTGGGCTGCCCCGGCCCATCCGCTCAGGCTCCAAAGTCTCGGCACTCACGGTGTGTCAGGCAGATGCCCAAGCCCTGGGCCGTCAGTCAGGTTCTGTGGTCCCGGGTCCCTTACGCCGGGCCTCCCAACCTCGGCCCCCGTCCCCCGCAGCCGGGCCATCCTGGCCCGTCGGTTCGAGATCCTGCACCACCCAGTTCGGCCCAGTCCGAGTGTCAGTTCGGTGCCCAAGGCCCTGGCTCATCAGTCCAGCCTCTATCGCCCGGGCCCGGCCTGCTTCGCCCCGGACCGGGCCTCCTGGCCTCGCCCCCGGTGCCCCCAGTCAGGCCGCGGTGCGAGTCCACCTGCTGACTTGGTCTCCGTCATTACTCTGCCCAGCCCGGCCAGTCACGGAATTCATCCTCCAGCCCGACAATGTGGCTTCCATTGCCCGAGGCTGGGCCTCGCCCCGGGCCTCTCGGCCTCGCCCCCCGCGCCCCCCGGCCGCTGGGCCGCCCCCGCTCGTTGCCAGGTGTAGCCCCTCACCCCGCCACTTACCCCACACCCCGCTCTCCAGAACCCCCATATGGGCGCTCACCGCCCGCCCGCACAGCTCGAACAGGGCGGGGGGAGCGCTGGGGCCCGAGGCCGAGCTCTTCGCTGGCGCCGCCTCCCGGGACGTGGCCTCCATGGTCGTTGCCGCCGCTACCTCACAGAACCAGCAACTCCGGGCGCGCCAGGCCTCGGGCGCCGCCATCTTGGGGAGGTGCGCGAGCCCGAGAGTGGAGCTCGCGGACCGCCATCTTGAGAAGGTCGGCAGTTAGGACGACTCTATCAGCGATGTGGGTACGAATGGGATCTACGCTAAATATACGGTCGCAAAAATAAGGATACTTTCCAGGTCTCTTAGGAACTGATATCTTAAATAAAATCCTAGTTCAATATATTTGGATCTGGAATGACTAAGGGGATATATATTAGCAAAGCTTCCTCAGGTGCAAATACCAGCCACCCCTACCCTCTGCCTTTGGCCAGTAGTACATGCCAATCGGAGCATGTGTTCGCGAGTACGATGAGTATGCCGCACTTCCGGCCAGATCGCCGGATATCCGTCGAGTGACCCTTACGAGTCCTTCTTGATCCTGAAGTGGAGTTGGTGCCGCTATTGTGCTCGTGTTTAATCCAGAACCTGAGCCGGACATGGGGCTAGAGGATGACCGAAAGATGCTGACCGGAACCGGAGATCCCAAGGAGGTAAGGCAAGGCGATCGACTAGCCCGCCAAAACATGCCCGTGGCTCTCTTGGCCCGGGTTTCCTTCCTACGGTGTGCAGAGTCGGGAGAGAGCTGGTTTCCTCGACGCTTGCTCAGAATTCGTTGAGTGACCTTGGGCAAATAGATGACTAGTCTCTGGATCTCGGCTTCCCCATTCTATGGCTGTGGTGAAGATGCTGTAATCTTTGTAAAAATAGTATTCATATTTTTAGTCGATTAGGTGTTTTTAGGCCCTAGTTTGACAAGTTTGGGGAGCATACTGACCAAACCTAGCTCCCAGGGATCCCCACCACATCTATGCAAGTTCAGGAGATCTGGCCTTGCACTAGTTTGTGAAAAAGTGTTTTTTTTGTGAGTGTGTGAGAATCTTTGGGGACTTGTGTAGTGTAATTCTGTGATGAAAGAAGGAGCCCTTTCCCTGAGTAGGAACGCAGGTAAGGTAACCAGTAGTTATTGACTGCTTACTATTCCAAGTGCTTTTATGTATTCATTTAATCTACGCAATATTCCTGTGAAGAAGGTCCCATTTTACAGATGAGGAAACAAGCAAAGAGAGGTTAAATATCTAGTTTAAAGACAATAATAAATGGTAGAGCTAGGAATTGAACCCAAGTAGCATGGTTCCACAGTGCCAACAGCTTCACGGAAGCCAATTAACTTTGTTTTCCAATCTCATTTGTTCTCTAGTCACTTTAGGGTAGCCATTCTGATCTCATGATTCATAATAGTTGGAAACTCATTTATCCCATACTGATTTTTCGTAGTCTTGTTTCAAGTTTTCAGTATACATTTTTTTTAAAAGAGCAAGTTTAAGAATTTATATACTTCGACTGCCACAGTAAACAGTGCCTCAAATAGTGGAGCTCCTGAGGGCTCTAGAGATAATCCAGAAACTATTAGCAGGGCAGATAGATCAGAAATTTGGCACCCTGTTAATGGGCCTTACTTTGGAATTTATGCTCCCCAGTGTAACAGTTAGACTCGTTTATAGGTTCTCTGCACATGGCTCTTCTGCCCCTTTTATTTGAACCCATAATTAGTACTATACTTGATAAATATATGTTCCAGAGACTTAAATATTTGGTCTGTCCATGTGCTAGCTGAGCCTGAATTTTAGCAGAGTTGCAACACCTACTCTCCAGTTCATTGGACTCACCCAGGACAGCTAACAAGGAGATGACTGACAAGGCCCATCCCAAGGAAAAGAGAGAGTCTGCAACTGCAAGCAAGAAAGATTCATCTATCTGCCCCATGGGATCTAAGCTCCCTCTCAATTAGAAGCAGAGTGGGCATCACCATCCCCAAATCCTCAAGATTGGGGAATGAACAATGGACTAAAGTAGACTTATTATTCTACTATAGACTTATTATTCTAGCAATGGAAGAACTCTAGAACTCTATCATTGTTATAAAGGTAGTGGCCACCAGAGGTTCTAAGGGATGGGAGAGGGAAGAATAGGTATAATATGGGGGCATTTTTGGGACATTGGATTTGTCCTGCATGACATTGCAGTGACGGATACAGGCTATCGTATATTTTGTCATAACTTACAAAATTGTGTGGGACAAAGTGTAAACTATAATGTAAACTGTAGTCCATGTTTGGTAGCAGTGCTTCAATATGGGTTCATCAATTGTAACAAAAACAAAAAAAAATTATATCTCACTGGCAGTAAATTAGAGTGTGTTTCATTGAAACCTCACTGAGGTTAGTCAGCATTTAATTTGTAATGTATAATAACTTAATAGGGAAAATATTGCTTTGTTTTAATTAAATTTTTTATTGCTAGAGATCATTTAATATTACTTGCTTTTGAGTTGTCTACTCATATCATTAATCATTTATATCTTCTGGCGGGGGGAGGGAAAAAAGCTTGTTTAATGAAAAACTAGGATTTATATACTAATTAGCAAGCATCTCCAGGTTTAGAACGGACCTTTGCCAATTGTGAGAATAAATATTTAGTCTAGATTATCTAGATTATAGTATAGTTGAATCTGCTTTAGCCCTCAAGTTAAAGGGGTAAGGCAGGTTGTGTGAGCTTTGATCCCTTTCCTGAAGGACATGGTAGAGGATGAAGCAGGTTTTGTAGGAATTTGGAAAATATGAGGGGTTGCTGAGCTTGTTCTTTTTATTTTCCCATATACCTTTTCTTTCCCCTCCCCCAAACCTGCATGCACAAGCAGGCAAACATCTTGTTCCTAATAGATTGTTGAAACACTGATCAGACCTTGCTCTGCTCTACCTTCAAGTTTATGCTGATACTCCCACAGAGAATATTTTTACCCTGCCCCTCTTGGAAGAAAGGAAACTAAGTTTGAAGTTGTGCACTTGAATCAGAAGTAAATAGGTAGAGCCTGGTGTTCCTAAGTTCATGTTTGGAGTTGTGTAGACCTTTGGGGCACATATATTGATACTTAGTTTACTCAGGGTCCTGGGAGTTCAGCAAGTCAAAAAGCAGTAACCAGAACTATCTTTAGTTAAGCTCTGGTTAAAAAGGTATTTAGGTTTGCCCATTTGCATATTCCAAATTAAAAGGTTTTTTGCTTTCCTCTTTGACCTTAATTTGGGGTGTAAGGACTCATTTTACTTGTTTATGGCAACACTGGGACCTACCAAAATCTAGAACAAAATACACAAGCTTCTGACAGCTTAAATCTCTATTAGAAAATGTCTAATTATTGTTTGTTATATCTAAACTGGAGTTATTTTCTCAAGAGGCTGTTCTGAACAATCAAATCATAACAGATATGAAAGTGCTTTATAAACTGTATTGTATATACTTTAGTTGTTGCTAATGAAAGTGAGATGTGTCTCTCCTGGTAATTATATCATCAGTGTGATGGAGAGTATGTATGTTGTAAAATTGCACTGACATTTTGTTTTCTTTTTGTAGGAGGAAGAGGAGGAGGAAGAATTAGTGGTAAGAACCATCTCTGGTTTGGAACCATCACAGTAAAAGCAGGAAGTTTGGGCTGCATGAACCTTTAAAGGCATTTTTAAGAATCTTTACTTGACACTTTGGAGAGAATGGGGATGGAATAAGTCTGCAGTACTTCTTTCCTCTTTAGTGGAGTGTTTGGAGCTGTGGGCCTAGGAAGCTGAGTCTTTTCTGGGTTTGCTTGGGCCTTCTCCAGTCATGGTACTGGGTAGCAGAACAGCATCTTGATGACCTGATACCCAGTCATCTGCTATTTGTGGTTTGATAAAGACTTCTGGTAGGAACCCTTCTTAGGTAGTTGCTCTCCATGTTAGCATAGCTTGTCTAGCTGGGCAGCTGGGGTGCATAAGCATGGTTCCCAGGTGAGGGGAATTGAAATTTCACAAACATGACATATCCCAAAATTCTGTATTTAAAAAGTAAGGCCTCCTATAGATCTACTTCAAGTTTGGCCAGGTCTCCTTTTCCAACCTTGTTTTTCAGATAGGACTGAGGCTTTCAGTGCATACTGGCAACCTTGGAAGGCAGGAATGTGAAACTTTTCCATACTACTTAGCATCAGAGTTGAATGGGAGACCCCATTCTGCCATTTCTGGAGGCAGTGTGGCTCTGCCAGCTGGCCTTCTGCACGGTAATTCAGAGGCAGCATCTTGGTTTGGTGATTGTATTAAAACATATGGCTTGGTGGGTGTACTCCTAAAACCCCCTTTTTGTTCTTTTACTGTGTTCCTCCTTCAGGATCCCCTAACCACAGTGAGAGAGCACTGCGAGCAGCTGGAGAAATGTGTAAAGGCCCGGGAGCGGCTAGAGCTCTGTGATGAGCGTGTCTCCTCCCGGTCACAGACAGAGGAGGATTGCACAGAGGAGCTCTTTGACTTCTTGCATGCAAGAGACCACTGCGTAAGTCAATCTAAAGTCGGGGGATGTCTATTGGTGGCTGGGTAAGACTTGCTGCTGACAACTTTTCCATCCTAGAGCCAGGTCCATCAACAGGCGTTTTCTTTAGGCCCAATATATGCCAGGTACAGTGCTGAGCACGTCACGTAAATAATCTCACCAAATCCTTACTGCTTCCACAGAAGATATATATCATTATCTCCATTTTATAGATAAGAAACTGAGACTCAGAGAAGAGAAATAGTGTGCCTAGTTGCACTGATAGACAGTGGGGAAGCTGGATTTTGTATTCTTAAACAATTTATATTCTCTCATGTCTTGTACATAGTTCTTGGTCTAAAAAGTTTTGCTTTTTTGTTTCAAGGTAAATTTGTTTGACTCTTTTACATATGACAGTAAGATATTTTACATGAAATTACACACATAGGCAATGTTTGATATGGTTAAACTGATTGGGTAGCCAATAAGTGCATGGAAAGATGTTCAACATAATTAACTAATAGGGAAATACAAATCCAAACCATGATGAGAGACCACTTTACACCTACTAGGATGGCTGTAATCAAAAAGACATAATAACAAGGGTTGGTAAGGATGTAGAGAAATTGGAAACCTCAGGCACTGCTGGAGGGAATGTAAATTGGTACAGCTGCTCTGAAAAACAGTCTGGCAGTTCCTCAAAAGGTTAAGCATAGAATTACCTATAACCTAGCAATTCCACTCCAAGGTAAGTCCCCAGGATAATTGAAAACATATGTACATGCATAACCTTGTATTCTGATGTTAATAGCAGCATTATTCACAATAGTCAAAAAGTAGAAATACACAAACAAAAAAAAGGAAAATAAAACAAAAAAAAGTTGAAACCACATAAATGTTTATCACCTGATGAATGGGCAAATTATAGTATATCCATACAATGGAATATTATTTGGCAATAAAAAGGAATACTGGCAGCTGCCTTTGACCTCTGACTTGCCAGCCGCCCTTGAGCCTGGACCATGGAAGTACTGACAAAGATCATTTTGATAGGGGTGCTGTTGGTAGCCAGGGCCTTCACTTTGGTACTGTGGCAGGAATCTGTAGCCAGCCAGGCAGCAGCTGACACCCCAGGGTGCTCACTGGACACCAATCTGCAGCCACATCCAAACTCTTTGGTCTCAGCCTTCAGGCAGCTTAGGAGATGTTCAGAATCTCCAAGCTGACCCTTGAGGAGGTCTAGAAGAACTATGAACATTTAAGATGACTGACTCTTTGGGTGGCTCTTCTACCTCCAGGCAAAGGTGGTCCAAGCAAAGGAGCACCTCAATGAAGAGCTCAGAATCTAGGCCCAGAAGGACAGATGCCCAAAATATAACTGCTTGACAGCCTTCCCCCCCCCCCCCTTTTACAGCTTGGAAATAAATGTCTTTTCTGCCATTAAATACTGATAATATGCTACAATATGAATGAACCTTGAAAAGATTTATGCTAGGGAAAGAAGCCAGTCACAAAGAACCACATACTAAATTATTAAGTGATCCCATTTATATGAAGTGTATCGGCATATTGTGATCTGCTCCCTTCTGGTGATCTCCCCTTGCCCCTCATTTTTTTTATTCATTCAACAAATACTTGAATACTTTTGTGAACCAGGCACTAGGTTAGGATTTGGGAGTGTAGATATAAATGAGACAGAAATGGTCCCTTCACTGAGTTTATGAGCCAGCATAGGAGACAAGAATAGAACAAACTAGTAATAAACTGTGGTAGGTCTCTTGGACTTTCTCAGGATGGCCTTCACTGACCACCCTGTCTAAATTTGCTCTTACATTCCTCATAGCATTTTTCACTATCAGAAGTTACCTGATTTGTTTTCTTCATTACACTGAAATTTCATAAGATGCAGAGATATTGTCTTGTTCACAGCTGTATATCAGCTCCTAGAACAGTATCTGGCATATAGTAGGTACTCTATAAATATTTGTTGAGCTCATAAATACTGTGCTATGGGTTGTATAAGGTTGTGTGGGAAGAGGACAGGAATAAGAAATGACATGTAAACAAAGTTCTAAAGGAAGACTAAAAGTTAGGTGAAAACAGTGGGAAAGAGTTCCAGGTAGAAGGGAGATAGTATCCAGGTAACTGAAGTGTGTTCGCTAGGGATTGAGTGTGGTGTGGGTGTGTAAGAAGGAGATTCCAGGTCATGAGGGATCTTGTAAGCCATGACATTAAAGTTGCCGATTGATGACATCCTTTTCTTTCCTTCATCTAGGTGGCCCACAAACTCTTTAACAGCCTGAAATAAATGTACAGACTAATTTACCCCCAGCCTTCATCACCTGGGCATCAGGATATTTCTTCATGGTTTTCAATATACCATTTGTTTCTAATTTGTGTACCTGTAAGTTCATGTGAACCTCATGGATTTTGGCTTAGGCAAGTAGCTTCTATGTAATCAGCTGTAATTTCATCTTAATAAAGTCCAGTGATCTGCAGACCTGCCTTCTGTCTTTTTTCTTAATTAGACATTTTCACATATATATAAGAGTAGATAGAATAATATAATCAACTTCCATGTGCCCATCACCTAGCAAGTGTCTATCTCTAAAGGATAAGAACCTTTAATTTTTTATTTAGGCATCATGCCATTATCACATTTAACAAAATGTGGTAATATTTCACAGTATGTTAAATGTTATATGAAAGGATTAACAGTAATTATTATCATTAAATCCACAGTCCTTAGGAAAAGTGTCTTGACAGTTTTTAGGTTTCTGTATCCAGTGAGGTTCCTTTTCTTCAAAAATATTCAAGAAGGTACTGAGGAGGGTGTAGGGTTGGGTGTGGAAAGTATTGGATCCTGAGCAAGGTGAGAAAAGGGCACCTGGGTAGGTGATGCTAGCAATGAGAGATTGGTTACATACAGGGGAGCTGATCCAGTAAGTAAATATATTAAGGATAACAGGAGCTAGCACCCTCAAAGAAGGGAGTTACAAATATAGAGACAGTAGAATTGAACCCTATGGAGTTGAGTTGGGATTAGAAGTATTGATATGAAGTAATTAAGTATAGATGCCAATGTGTAAATACGTAGGGAATATATATGTTCCCTAGCTTTGTTCACAAAGGGCTTTGTTCTCTAATAAAAGGAACCAGAGCTCTTTGGAGAAACGCTGATTCCAGGGCTAGAGCAGGGGAAATACAAGATGTGCCTGGAACATCTTGTGCTCAAAAAGTGAGACTTGTCAAAAGTACACAAGTCACTGATCAAATCTGAGACAATTTGAGCATTAAAATACATAATGATAATTCTGGATTATAACCCATTGAATAAAATAAGAATCTATGAGTCCATATTAAAAAAGAGGGAAATAGGGAAGCGGATGTGGCTTAAGCAGTTGGGCGCCTGCCTACCACATGGGAGGTCTGGGTTTGGGTCCCAGTGCCTCCTAAAAGAAGACGAGCAGATGCCGTCCCCGCCACAACGAGCAGATGCCACAAGGCAGCAGATCCTGCAGCCCACAGGGAGTGGATGTGGCTCAGGCTGTTGGGCACCCCCTCTCGTGGAGGAGGTCACAGATTAAGTTCCCGGTGCCTCCTGGAGAAGGCGAACAAACAATGAATAGACAGATGAGAGAACCATCTAGGGGTTGGAGGGGAATAAATGAAAAATAAATCTTTTTTAAAAAAATAAATGAATCGAAAGTTTGGTGAGGAAGGGGATACTTATTAATTACAAAGGGAGCAAGAGTGCAGCAGAGAAGCACCTTAAGTGATGAAAGCTGACATCTCTTGGAGGACAAATCAAAACTACCACCTATAGATTACAATGAGAAGAACACAGCACCACTGATACCCGAGAAGATGAAAAGCTGAATCAGTTTAGGTCAGTGCTATCCAAGAGAACTCTGCGATGATGGAAATGTTCTGTGCTATGTCCAATGCAGGAGCCACTAGCCACACATGGCTATTGAGCACTTGAAATGTGGCTAATTTGACTGAGGGACCAAATTTTTAATTTTTTAATTTTAATTTTAATTATATTTGAGTTAATTTAAATTCAAATAACCATGTGTGGCTAGTGGTTACCATATTGCCCAGTGCAGGTCTACGAGTTACAAATTCAACCACCTGAATGGTAATGGAAGGAAGCAGGCCCTGTAGACACTGGAAAACTGCTTTACTCTGGCCAGACATTGCTATGTGGGAATGCAGGCCCACTGTTGCCAGATCTCTTAAGGATCTGGAAATACAATAATTTGTTTTTAACCATTGGGTATATAATAAACTATATTACTAAGAATAAAATAAATAAAAACCACAATGGTCAAGACTACAGCAGATGGTGATGGAATAACTGGGACTGGACTTTCCCTTCTACTATAAATAACTAGAAAACTGGACAAAATATATGAAGCAACTGTTCTCAGCTCAAGACTGAATCCCTGAGAGAAGGGAAATAAATAAGGTAAGCCCTAAGATGCCCAACTTTCTGCTTGGAGGCAATTTTCTGATGGCAGTGCAGGGAGGGACAACAGAGAGTGATGGTCTCACTGACTTGTGGAGACAAACATGAGAGTTCAGGGAGGCTGAGGCAACTGGAATGTGAAGGGCAGAGAGAGGGAATTATCCAGAGAAAGAACTACAGAGTTACGCACAGAGGATGCATCAGTCTGTGGCTGAATACTAAGCTGCACGTGTACGGGATGAAACTCCACATAGCCAGGCAAGGAGCTACTGGGTAGCTGTAAACTGAACAATTCCCAAAGCTAATAGAGAGCTGGGAGATGTTTGAATTTTTAAATTTTTTCTTTCCTTCTTTCCTTCCTTCCCTTCTTTTCTTCCTCCCTCCCTTCCTTCCTTCTTCCTTTCCTTTCCTTCCTTCTTTCCTTCCTTCTTTCCTTCCTTCACTCCCTCCCTCCTTTTTCTTTCCCTCTTTCTTTCTTTCCTTTTTCCTCCCCCTCCTTCTTTCCCTTCCTTCCTTCCTTCCCCCTTCCCTTTCCTTCCTTACTTCCTTTCCTTGTTTATAGATGTTTGAATTTTGACCAGCTAAAGTGGGAAGTTCTTGGTGGTCACCTGAAACATTGAGTAGCGACCCCAGAAGAGGATGCCTCAGAGTAGGACTAAACTAGCCCAAGGGAGAGGCTACTTTTGACATGCCCTAACACATCTTAAAAATAAGCCTTGAAATGTTGAGCTGATTCACAAAATAACCTTGCTGCCTGCCACAACAAAGTCCAAAACATTTTAAAGGAAGACAACAAAATCTAGCATTCAATAATGTAAATTTCACAATACCCAGCATTCAATTTTAAAAGGCTAGATAATGCACAGAAGCAGATAAATGGAACCAATATCCAGGAAAAAAGAGAGCCAATAGAATCAGAACTGACAAAGATGATAAAATTAGCAGATAAGGACTTTGAAACTGCTATTAACAAATATGCTTACCTGGCGAGGAGATGATGATGGACAACGGCCATCCCAAAGAATGGAGAGAGTCTGCAGCTGCAGGCAGGATAATCCCATCCATCTTATCCATGGGATATAAGCCCCCTCTCACTTGGAGGTGAAGTAGACTCCTCAGGATTGGGGGAAGAGCTATGGACTAGAGTGGACTTACTGGTATTCTGTTGTAGACATATTGTGACTCAAGCAATGGAAGAAATTACAACATTGATATGGAGCCAGTGGCCACTGGACGCTTTTGCGGCAGGGAGAGGGAAAATACAGGGGCTTTTTCGGGACTTGGGAATTATCCTGAATGACATTACATTACAATGACAGATATAGGCCATTTTACATCAGCATACACCATACAGAACTGTGTGGGAGAGAGTGTGGTCTACAATGTGAACTATGGTCCATGCTTAGTGGCAAAGCCCCAGGATGTGTATATCCATTGCAGGTGATGTGCCTCACTAATGAAAGATGTTTATGTGGGAGGTTATGGGAGGTTTGGGAGGTGCGGAACATGGGAATCCTTGTAATTTTTGTGTAACATTTATGTAATCTAAGCATCTTTTAAAATATTTTAAAAAATTAAAAAAAATATATATGCTCAATGAACATAATGAGAGAAGTGGAAAATATAGAAATGAATCAATTGGAACTTCTGGAGCTTAAAAACACATAAATGAAATAAAAATTCAAAGGACAAAATTAATATTCACTGCTGAAGGTGAAAAATCAGGGTACTGGAATGTACTTGAAGACACAGCAACAGGAACTGTAAAAACTGAAATGCAGAGAGAAAAAAATACTAAGAATACATTAAGGGGGGTGGATATGGCTCAACTGGTTGGGCGTCTGTCTCCCATATGGAGGGACCTGGGTTCGATCCCCGGGACCTCCCGGTAAAATAAAAAAAATAAACAAATTAAAAAAATTAAAAAAAAAAAGAATACATTAAAGTCAGTATAAGCTGTGGTACAATATCAAACTGCCCAAAAAAGAAGGAGGGAGGTCATTTAAAAAATGTTTGGCTGAAAATTTTCAAATTTGATAACATTATAAACTCACAAACCCCAGAAATTTAAAAAAACAACCAGAATAAACATAAAGAAAATTATACCAAGTCGCAATATCTTCAAATTACCGAAAACCAGGAATAAGGAGAAAATCTTAAAAGCAATTAAAGAAAAAAAAAAAAAAAGATACATTGCATACAAAGGCACAATATAAGAATTACCACACCTCATAAGAAACATCTTTATTTTTTTTAAACAATTTCTTGAAGTATATCA